>VWPW01020062.1:0-29724 GCA_013389825.1 Crypturellus undulatus
ATGTTAACTTGTGCTCTTAATGTTAACAGAGATGCTGCTCTGTCCTGCCCCTCAAAGCCTCTTGCTGTAGCACTGCAGAAACCTACTGCAGGGCAAACTGGCAGCGACCGCTTGTATTAGAAACACTGATGGCCTGGGCAGAGCTGCAGGATGTTCAGAACTACAAGGCTTTCTACAACCTAAGATGTAATTGCATCCAGAGTCTTAGGTCTTTGGGGGAAGGAATTCTTCAAGTGTCAGCCCTAAGCCCTCTGAGGACATGACAAAGGAAGCCAAGGACATGACAGAGGAAACCAGCTGTGACTTCTGGATAAGAGAGGCTGCAAGTCCAAGGTTTACGAGCTGTTGTATGTGTCCGAGGCTTCCCTGTGCACACTTAGCTTCAGACTTGGGAGAACTGTCCGCACATTAGCTTCAGTCCTGCCTGTCAAGGTCAGCCTGTGCCACGGGAATTAGGGTTGAGTTTCTGGAAACCACTCCAAGCCTTGCTTATGGCCAGGAGGAAAAAGAGATAATTTTTTTTGGAAGCGTGCCTCATTTTTGCCATCCTTTCTTCAGTGAGTCAGCAGGGAAAAAGCTCAGCTCTGTTCAACAAGAATCTCTGCCTTAAAGAAATTATCTTCTCTCCTGGCTTAAGATGCCTTGAATGCAACCAGGCAGCTGTTCTGAGCCCCAGATTCCCATGCACCAGTCTGCTCTCATAGGCTGGCAACGATCTTCATATTATTCTTTGACTCTGTTCTGCTCCATGTTCACTCTGAGTGGCTTTGTCAGGTGTTATGTTCCCTGGCATTCTCCATTTCACACCAGTTGTAGTTCCTCTCTCCCAACACCCTGCAGGAGATGATCTCCCCACTGCTTCCTTTTCTGTGCGCTCCGCTGCTCCGAGCCGCCTCGCTGCAGCCCGTGTTTCTGCCTTCGCTGACACTCCTCTCTCTGGATCCCTGGGGACCGCGGTGCCGCCTGCGCTTGCCTGGCTGCACTGAGCCTCAGGGCTCGCCCCAGCTGGGTGCCCTTTCACACGCTGCCCCTGGCTGACCACGAACGCCTGCGCCCTTCGAGAGATCCCGCGTTGACAGCACAAGGTCCCTCTCATTCCCACTGACCTCCACCCCAACGCAACCCTCTAGACTGAGGACAAACCCTGGGGTCACCTTCTGGCCTCTCCACGGCCCCACAGGACGCCTGCTGCTCAGCCTGCGTCTTGAGCTTGCTATCTCTGCCTCTGTCTCTCCCGATCACCTCGTTTTCCCTTGGTGAGATTGAGCTTCACGTTCCTGGCTGATACCAGTCCACGACTTCCTTTCTAGATTCACCAGTGTTTCACACTTACTTTGTAGGTCGCGTATCCTGACTCCCTCCCCAATCCTGTAGACCTCTTTAGAGCTCAGTATGCCACAGAACTGTTTTTTACTTAACCATCTACTTAACCACTTTAAAAAAAAAATAAAATTAAAGAAAACCATACACTCTAAATTTTCCACTTCTACCTATTACTAATTTCTCCCCATCTTGCAGATTTACTTTTGCGCAACAGGTACAACTCTTCCAGTCCTCAGGGCTATGAACATTCCACAACAGATCCTTCTTTCCTTTATTCTTTATTCCTTAATCTCCAAATCCCATTATGTGAATGAATATTCAGAACCAATAGCTCAGGCTAAACATCCACACCGTCTTCTCTTGAATGTATGCAAAGTTCTGCAAAATTGGTTTCGTGGTCTTGCCCTTGGGAAAAACTCTGCAAGCACATCCCTTTTCCCAATTAACACTGACTTCCTAATGAGTATCAACTAAAACATTCCCCTCCTCCTTTCACACTTCTGGGAATAGCATTCCCATGTCATTCTGCTATCTCCATCTGTCTGATCTATGTTAAGGTGGGTGGAGGGTCCTCAATGAAAAGCAGTACACGCAGGAATATTCGACAAGAAACATCAGTGACAAAGCAATTCATCAAAGAAAAAAAAGAAAAAAAGGAAGAATCTCACTGGCTTCTTACTTCTGTACTTCAGTGCAGCCAAAGTAAGCCAGACCCCGCGGGCGTTCATGGAGCCCCAAGCTCGTGCGTAGCTCTGGGTTGCCTGCTCGAGCTCACGCTGTTACACGGCTGGCAAGAACACGTCGAGGGCACCGAGAGGGCAGGCTGGGCATGGCCGAGCCGCAGCACGGCCTCCCTCGCCGTGGATTCTACCAGGCCTCTCCGCGGGAAGCTGCTGACACCGCACACTTCACCACCACGGTGCTGCTCTCCCACCTCCTATCATCACATTAACCAGCCCTGTGATCTTCAGCATTTTATCCACATTACTTCTCTCATCAATCAGGCCTCGTTACAGCTGAGAAAACCACTCTGAGCACAGATCCAACAGGAGCCAAATGATTCGGATCATTTCCGTTTGCCAGCATGCAGAGCACCGGCTCCAAGAAACTATGCTGATACAAAATGAGGCCAGCTCAAGACGACAGGCATCCCTCTCAGGGTCCCTACAGCACGACGACAGATGAGTCTTGATCTGTGCTCTGTATCTGCTGCAGACAGAGTACTCTGTTGCCCCCAAAACAGTATCTTATTCCATAGTGAAAGGTATTGGCCTTTTCAGCCTTACTTTGATTGACAGACCTAGGACACTCCTGAAAAAATGACTTAACAACTAAGTGAAATAAACCCACCTAAGAACAGAGCCAAGTTGGAAGTATCCATGCGGATCTGCAGGATGCCATTATCCCAGACCCTAACTCCAAGCATCCCTGCCAGTGTCTCTAGTGCAGGATTCCAGCCCTCATTTGCTCTTCCACTCTTGAATGTCTCTTGGGTCTAACAACCATTAATCTGAGTTTTGCCAGACTGCGCAATGAGAATAAGTAAAGGTCTAAGAATACAAATGACTCATGCTATTAAACTTGAAACCTGAGCCAGGCTTTAAAAATATTTAGAGCTGTAATCAGTGAGGAGACAAACTTCAAATTCAGCATTTTTAACTTTGTTCACCAGATTCTTCACCAGAAGGGTGTTTATGTATTTTCTAATATCACTATTAGTATTTTTCATTTAACAACTTGACAGAAATAAAATACACTGGAGTAACACCGGTGATAACACACTTACTCCCACTTGAAAGACTGTCTTTATTCTTTCATAAGTCACTTCTGGCTTACAGCTCTATTGATCATCAGCGAGGATGAATGGAGTTTCCCAGAATCCTCTGGGAAAAATCCTACATATATATTTTTTTTATACTCACCAAGAAACTATTTCTAAAATTCAACAAAACAGGTCACCAGGGCAACGTTCCATTGATTTCATGTCCACTTATTCTTCGAGCACAACACTGAATGCTTTATCAATAATTCAGGAGGCTGAAGGCCACTGCTGCCCACAAGGAATCCTATCTAACCTCCCACACAGCATCTGGAAGCACCTCAATTGCTAAAGATCAAGGGAGTCATTCACATAAAAGAAGGGGTGCCACATAAAAAGTATCATGAGCTAAAGGGATATAAGCAGCCATAGCCCACAGATGAACAGTAGGTGAGGATCAAGTCTTCAAAGAGATTCACTCAAAATGTGACCTGGTAAGTATTACTAATGTGTTCCCGGAGTTAGTCAACCAGTTACCACCCCACACACAGCCTGTTCATCATCCTGACATTAATTATCCAGATGCCATGGATCGGAAAGAAAAGCAGTTCCACTCTGCTGCTTCAGTACCCAGGAAATCCTTCCAAGGATGCTTTTGCCCACCTGAGTTTTAGATAATTATTCACAGGTCCCCAAATAGGTCCTTTTTAGAAACCATTTAACCTCCTACTTCGTTCAGCTCAGCCTCCCCTCCTCTCCCAGGAGATACCTCGAGAAGAAACTTACAGTTCAAAAAGTCTCAGTGTCTGGAAGAGTTGCCATGACAGTGTGGTGAGCCGGTTACCGGAGAGGTCTCTGAAAATTAACAAGAAAAAGAAATCATGGTAAATAATTCCTTCTGCATCTGCCCCTATGGGGTCCACAGAGCTCATCATTTTCTTCTGCAAGGAAAAAGTCAAGCAGTTCAGGACCCAGTCTTAAGTTTCATAAAGAGAGATTTTAATGAACCTGAATCAAAATAGAAATGTATTATTTTATTTGTTTCCAAGTGGGGAAATGGTTTATATTCTGCTACAATGTTAAAAAACTCTTGTCACTTGTGTCCAAGAATCAGGAGCTCAACCAACCGTAAGCAGAAAGAACAAGCCTAATTTCATTTTCCAAACATGAAAAAAAACACTAAGTACAAACAAATTTCATGTCAAAAATATTAACACCCAGGTTAAAAATGACAGAACCATAATTATCCAAGATATTATCATTAGCTTGGAAAGATTCTTAAACAATGCAGAATTTGTACATTAACAGCATCCCATTACAGCTCTTTACTATTCGTGTCAGAAAGTACCACTATTATAGCAACTAACAGCTTCATACCCCTTCCTGCATCTGCTCAAACTTGCAAAAACACGAATATTAACTACCTAGGGAATCCAGAAGACATCGCTTCAGTTAAAAGCAAAAAGAGGATAAAATTAGAGTAAAACCAAATGAAGTCTGGAAAGCAAGAGAACAAACGTGTTTGGGATGGACTGACTAAAAAAAAGAATAAGAGCAGAGCCCCGTGTTCCTAACGGTGTGAGGGGACCCTGACAAACCTCCCTTCTAGAAGAGGCTTTCTGCAAGAGTCCAGCCTTCCACCAGACCCCTCCAGGCAACGCCAGAAAGGAGCCACCACACTCCTCGCTACGGCCAGGGCCACGGCTGACACCAGCTCCCCTCACCACATTTCACATCCCCATGAGACAACCTGCTGGCTCCAAAACCTTGTTGTGACAATCCAGGCTACCAAAGTGACAGTGCTAGGGAGCATGGGGAGCTGCAGACACTCCTCTGGCTCTTGCTGGTGAGACGGGAAGAGCTAAACAATTGAGACTGATCAGAGCAGGGGTGGAAATCTGTTGTGGGGCTTTTGGATATGGAAGAAACCACTCAAGGGTCTCTGTCCAAGTCCCCAGTTAGCCCTAAAGTGAACAAGCTCAGCACAAGTGGATCACCCAGGACCTGTCCTTCCTCAGAGATAGGTCTTACACAGGTCTTACAGTCCTTGCTGATAGCATTAAATTGTTTTTTTCAGAAGAGAAACTTGCCCTAATCTAAGGGATTCCACCCCATCTACGGAGCTGCATGATCACAAAATTTTGTGGAAATCCAGAGTCATCCCATATCCCTGCTAGCATTCAGAGCTAGAGAGCACGGGAAGTGGTTTGAAGCGATGCCTTGCTGTCCCTCCCTGCAACCAGTCCTGTCCCCATCCGCTGTTCTTCCCCCAGTTACGTGGCTCATCACAGACACACGTATCCCGGCTGCAGAGACCCTCCGAGCTACAATCCTAGCAGCTGCAATCACTGCTAGGGCAGGGAAGCGCCAGAGGCACAAGAGGGCCCAGCCTTTTGTTAAACCAGCAGCTGCTCTAAGGAGAGACGTGGGACAATGGGGCACAGAGGCAACAGCAGGAGGCCAAGTCTGTGCCAGGCTCCCCTGGATCCCTGCTTAATTTGGAGAAATGTGATCAATGCAAGGCAGTAAGTACCGGCAAGTGCCAGAGGAGTGAGAATTTGGCCTACAAGGTTGATTTGTTGGCGTGCCCTGCATTTAAGGGCAGTAAGTAACGATGGCAGAAGCTGTGAGGCTNTTGGAGAAACGTGATCAATGCAAGGCAGTAAGCAAGCGCCGGAGGAGGGAGAATTTGGCCTACGAGGTTGATTTGTTGGCGTGCCCTGCATTTAAGGGCAGTAAGTAACGATGGCAGAAGCTGTGAGGCTGGTGGGGAGAGGACACAGCTTCCAAACTCATTCTGCTTCATAGGGTCAGGCAATTCCCTCCTAGGAGGGGAGTGAACCTGTGACAGCAGCGTGTCCCAGCACCATACTCTCGGCCCTACCAGGCCAGCACTCATGGACCCCTGCCTCACTTTCCAATTCAGGGCTTGCAGGGGAGACATCACCCAGCAACGCACATAGGAAAAATAACTTGGGGCAACTTTGCGCCACTCAAACTCCAATTTGCAGAGAGAGATTGCAAGAGGAGAAGCACCACTTTGCACGTGAGAAGCCACCCAGCTGCCACCACCACCAGCCAAGCCTCCACACNACAAGAGGAGAAGCACCACTTTGCACATGAGAAGCCACCCAGCTGCCGCCACCACCACCAGCCAAGCCTCCACACCAAGTGCTGCAGGTCCCAAGCAAACCCCCAAGGGCTTTCCCTGACTCCAGCACAAGCAGAACGGCACCACGTCATTAAATTCCGGCTCTGCCTCACGCCAGACTATCCCACTGCACAAACCGCCGCCAACCCCAGGTACCTGATTTCACATGACTGAGATCCCACCGCTCCTAAGGCTCTGGACAAATTGCTACCAGCCTCCAACAAAGTTTATCAAGGCAGCAGTAATAGCTCATGAAACTAAGGGAGAGGGGGGAATATTGCACGCCTTCCCCCGATCCACCCCAGAGCACCTGGGCGCTTTGCAAAGACAGATGAAAAGTAGGAGGGGAAGGAACAGCTCGCTGCTACAGAAAAACTAGACAGCAAATTCCCTCCCCCAGCAAAGAACGGAGAAGGAAGTGAAAATGGGGATGCATGAGAGACAGCAAGATGTGGGAGAGAGGCAGAGGAGGGAGTGAATCTTGCTGGAATGTCCTTTCTCAAAGGTCATGTTTTGCTACATTAGGCAGAAATGTCAAGAGAAAATTGGATTCTGAAAGAGAAGAGAAAAAAACAACAGGCTTTCCACGCAAATAAGGGAATCAAAAATAGCATGATCATGTTATTACAATTTAGGGCACCGAGAGATGGAGAGAGGAAACATCCTCACTGTTGCAAGCAGCTTTGCCAGGCAGATGTGCTCCACTTTTTGCCTCCGTCAGTCCCTGGAAATCAACTCCTGCCTCCCTCCTCCCCGCAAAAGCCCAAATCATGGCAAGCCTCAAGCAAAGAGGAGCTGCATCTTCACTGGCACGCATCTGGCAGGGGATTCTACTCTAAGGAAGAGGCACCACCCAAAACAACAGCATCTGCAGGACTTGTCAGGAGAGACACATGTTAACAGCTCCCGTTCAGGAGATCAGCGAGAAGTCATACAGGGAGAAATGCATTTGTCACTGGGAGCAGGTAGACAGGATGCTTTAAAATGTCACTAAGGTCTTTGTAAAAGGCCCCTGACCTCAGCAAAGGGAAGGAAAGGGGTTACACACATAAATACACATTAAAAATACATAATTTAGTTACAAAGCCAAATACTTCAAAGGTCAGAAATGCCAGGACTAAGGTTAGTCACACAAAAAACGCACTAGCTGACACCAAAATACAGAGACTCTATGGAAAGAAACCTTGCTGTGGAGCACTGACCTCTCTCCTGAAGAGCCACCTGTGCATCGGACATGGGGTGATGCACCTGCACCTCCCCATCCCTGCATCCCGGGGCAAGTTTCCTCCACATGTTCCACTCAGTGCTTGCCACACTTGTCCAAACCAACCTCCATCACTTGAGCAACTCCTATCCCAATTTCCTGTGATGTGCCCAGCCTTTATGTCCTCTCATGTCAGTGTCAATACCCCAACTGAAGCTCCCACGCATCCCCCCATCTCCTCCCAAGGAGTCTTTCCAAAACATTTCCCTTTATTCTCCTGCAAACTCTTCATCCAACTGGATCCAGGGCTGTTCTTCCTGGGGTTGACTAGGCAAGGGAAAACCCCCAGAGGAGGGGGGACAGGGACCACAGCAAGGCTAGAACATGATCATGGCGCGTTCAGGCAATTCACCTGCAAACACCATGGACATCTCTGAGCACTAACAAATGAGATTTTTAATGGAGCGGAGCTTTGGCAGAGTTTCATGGAGATGGCAAAAACAAATCTTTCACATAAAAGCTGCCCTTTGGTGATTTCCTAGCTCCAAAACATGAGGATGCAGGTGCTTCATGGAGGAAACTGCCAATGTTTTTTTTGCCTTGAGCAGAACAGCCCATTCTTCTCCCTCCATCCACTCCCTCAAGCATCTGAACAGGTCTTGTTTGAAATTAAAAAAGAAATAATAAAAACAATGAACTCAGCCAGGAGCAGACACCCAACATAGAAAACTTCAACCAGAGTGATTAAAATTTGGCAGTAGTAGGAAAGCAAAAACAGTCCTAAAGCAGAGCACGCCAGACAACCTTCCTAGCAGACTGTGCATCAGCTCCACCTGCAACAGCACGGCAGAGCACGCAGGGGAGACGGAGCCGAGGACCTCTCCGAGCTCCCTTCAGGGCTGCAAACACGGCTGTCTTCCTCAGGATACACGCTATAAAAGTGCCAACAACCACGTGTTTGAACTGCTTCTTTGCCACGTAACACATTCACCATCATGTCCAAGCCTATTTCCCATAGAAAGAGAGGAAGTGTTCAGTAAAAGGTGCAGGATCCTTTTCCTGCTGGAGAAGGTTTCCAAGGAAGGGCTGGGCAAAGCAGTTGTGCAGAGCACATTCTAGACAGCCCACAGAAGCCATGACCTTCTCATGTCCCTGCCACAGCTGCCCTCACACCGTGCTCGGTGGCGGTGCTGCCGAACCTCCTGCTCTTCAGGCGGCTCAGCCTGGTGGCCAACCACCTCTCCCCACGAGCAGCTCCACACACAACCCGTGGCTGGGCTGGTATGACTGAACAGCAGCACAACCCCAGTTACTGCTTCTGCCTCCGTCCAGCCGCCCTTTGGGCATCAGGAGGGAAGATGCTCCTGTCCCGCGGTGCCACTGCACACTCAGACAGCTCACACATCCTCTTTGAGGCAACTGCCTTTCCAGAGAGGTTCATACATATCCTGAGCATCTCCAAAACCTCCTCACAGAAAGGCAAGAGAGATGTATAAGTGATCGTGAGGGATATACAGGCTAAAAAGGTGCATCGAAAAAGGTTTCTGCCTCTTGCACGAGCAGGGGTAGAAGGGCACATGTGGGGATAAAAGAGCCTGGATCTGCATTGCCCTGACCAATTGTGAAAAAGAAAAATCTTTTTCCTCAATTAACCAGCATCTGAGAAGAGTTTTCACTACTAAAGTCAATTTTATTCAGCTAAATTAAGTCAGATGCCTCATTAATGACACCAACAAGCAAGAACCCCTGTAATTAAACTGTAAACTGCATAATGCGGTTCAGTCCAACCTGACACAGAAACGCTGCTGTGGGGAGGGGCTCCCTGCGCCCGTCCCTCCTCCTCACATCTCTCCTTTCTCAACTTGCCCTTGTTTCCAACCTGACACATTTACTTCTGCACGGGAGACGTTTTTCACACATTTTAATAACACGGTGCTACTCTGCAAAAAAACCTGATGAGGAGGATTAACTCCACAGAGCAGCTGGGGGAGGTGAGGAGCACAGGCACTGCCTGGTACAGGTGAGGGCAGGACATGCACCCTCAGCCGCGCTCCCGTGCAGGACACACCAGTGACACCACCCGAGCGTCCTGTAAGGTGGCAGGTGTCTCTGCCTCCCCAGGCCACCCTGTTCAGACACAGGCAGGACATCTCACAGATGGCCGTTTTCTCTAGGGCTCTCTTCCCATTTTTGCACCCAGCTCCAAGGCGCCATCCATCTGCTGTCCTGCACCCCCCTGTGACCAAGGAGTTGAAGGGAGACATGTATTGTTGTGGGAACCATGAACCAGGGAACAGCGCTCCCTTTCCAACCAACAGGAAAATCACCGGGGCACCTAAGGGGCTTAGGTCAGACTCCTCCAACTCGGGACTGACTTCCAGAAACGCAGCGCCAGCCCCAGCACCCACGTACCAGGGCCTCAGCTCCAAGGAGCCCCAGCTCCTGCGGCGCCAGCCCTGCTCTGCGGCTGCAGGAGGATGGCGATGACTCAGAAAGTAGCACCCTGCCCTGCCACGCGCCCTCCCTCCTCTTCCCATGTGGTGAGAGTTTTGCTCATTAAGGAAAAAAATATATATACTGCCCTCCCTTAATGAACGTGCTGGAATTGCCCCGGCGAGTCCCGGGAGCTGTGGAAGTGCAGACCTCACCTCGAATCCGTCTCTGCAAATATGAGACTCAATTGAAGCCCCAGACAGCTCGGTGCAAACCCTAGCAGCCTGTGTTTGCGATAGAGCCCAAAAAAGACCGGGCAATGCCAAACCCACCCAGGCCTCGCACACATGGAAAGCATTTGCGTAAGGAGGAGACTCGGTGTTACAGTGATAAGACCAAGGGCCTGCGGCTGCCAGCAATTCCCTCATCCATGCCCACCGCGCAGGCTGAGCACCAGGAAGCACATGCTGGTGGGATGAAAGGGTACAGCGACAGGAGCTCCCAAAGACACGGTCCTGCATCACCTACAGCCCAGTTCCGCTCCTCAGGAAGTCCTTTAGGAACGCCCTGGCCTTTACTACCCTGACACAGGTGACAAAGCCGCCAAGGTTCAAATCCTCCTTTGTTTGGACAACGCAGCAAACTGCTATCACATCCCAGAGCACTGTACACTGCCTTGAGCTTTTTACAAGGCATCCAAATACAACCACACAGAAAGTGCCATCACATTATCTCATTCTCCTGAAATTAGTTCTTGTTCCAGTGCTAGAGTCAGAATTTGCAATAATTTCATGAACTCAGAGGTAAGTCTCAAGCATCTGTGCTAGAGGAGAGGAGGAGACCATCACGAGACATGAGAAGAGACTTTTCAAAACATACAGCCTTGGAACTGCAACACCAGAAGGGAGAAACAGGACACACCAAGCACACTCCTTCTGCATTCGAGATATATAAATCAAAATCTTGATTTATATATTCCAACTATTACTGAAACAGGATCAAAGGAGAGGAGAGGAACAGGCTTCCTCATTGTTCTTTAAACAATAGCCTGAAAAACAAAAGGCAGTCGCACACAAGGCAAAGAAGGGAGGCGCACGGGCAGGGTGGCAGCAGGGGACATGATGGCACATGTGCCACACGCCTCCCCTCCACCGCCCCTGCCCACGCAGCAGGCCAGGGCAGCAAGAGAGCGGCTGCTGCTACCGCTTCTGTCCCAGCACATCCCAGAACACGCCAAAGGCCGCATCAAAGGCCATCTCCAACCCTGTGATGTTCTCACACCCTCCAGATTGGCTCCAAGGCATCTCCCATCTGCACCAAGATTTATTTGGAGACAAGATGACACTCCAGAGCTAATGACCGCTCACAGTTTGGGTTCAGCCCATTACAGATGGGAGCCGGTCACCAGATGTGGATAATGATGTCCCTGTGCTTTCGGGCAGATCAGATGCAGGAATGCAGCCCTCTAGCTTACACTTCTCTCCCCTGATGCACGCGCTTTATGCTGCTCTTCTCCCAAGACATCTGGGTTCTCAGAGGTCTTGTGGAAAGGTTAAATGCTTGGTCAGCCCCGCAGTTGCTTCTCCTCTGCCTTCCAGCTTTTCTGCAGGGCAGAGTCCAACAGCATCCATGAAACATGCCGGTTGCCTGCTCAAGGAGAGGAAAATGTGTTTGACACGGGCAGGAACCCTTCCCCAGGGCTTCCCTCCTGCCACCGAGGCATCCCCACGGCTGCTCAGCATCCACCCTGTCTCCTCTCCCCCAAACCCAAACTGTGGTAATTTTAGATGCATCGAGCTTGGAATACAACTCTGTACACTGGGCTCTTTCCCGCTTCAATGCACAGAAATAATACTGGAGATTGGTGACGATTGAGAACAAGGGGTGCCAGCTGACAGCTCCAGCGAGGGGCTGGATTTATCGTGCCTGCTTGTTTCAAATTGCATGTTTCTTTGAGATAGGAACAGAAAATGACTGGGGAATGCCTCCCACTCACAGGCTTCCAGCAGGTCTAGAGCAAACCATACCACCACATGACAGAGGAGAGCTCTGCCACACAGAAGGCAGCAGAAGCACGAGGAGACTGTCTGGAACAGGGAACAGCGCCCAGAGGGCGTTTTCCAGCATCTCAGCACACATGTTGACACCAGAGCCCAAGGACGTGATCCTCAAAGCCCCTCCACGATGAAACTCATATGGCAAGGGCAGCAGCTCAGGCAGCACCATCCCAGCAACCATCCACTAAAGGCCAAGCCCAGCGCACAGGCAGGTGCTGGGGAGAAGCCCAGGTTGACTGCTGACCTTGTCAAACTGCCCCAAGAGCCTGACCTGCCATTCACTGCGCACAGAGCCTCTGGGACAAGGTCCTTCCTCCCCTCCCTCCTCAACTAGCTCTGTGTTCTCTCAGTTGTTACAGACCTACCAGCCCTCACTTTTATATTAAAAAGTCCATCTTCCCTCAACATTCAATTCCCAGAAACCAATGAGCCCTGAACACCCCTTGCACTTCTCTCACGGGGTAAGGAGACAGATAACAGCCAGGTTTCAGGCGGCTTTCGCCTGCCCCAGGACAGGGGATCCCGGGACTGCCAGTGGCCGGGCTGGAAGCAGAGGCTCTGCAGAGGCTTCGAAGGAGAGCGGGGGTCTGTGTGTGCGTGAACACCAACGGCAGAACAGGGCAGAAGGCAGGCTAAGCTCTCGGCAGACGCTGCTAAATGGTTTCCAATTAATTAACTGATTACACGATAGAACAGAAGGGGACTCAAGTGAGTGCTGTTGACCTTTAAGAATAATTAATATCATCAGGATCACAAAACTCATCCAGGAAAAATAATTAGAAACATCCTAGCTTTACCTCCAAAGCCACGCTGAAGCGGAAGATGAAGGTACCAGTTAGTTTAGAGATAGAGCTCCCAAGCATCTGCTAGCAGCCCCATTCTTTTCTTAAACAGACCCTTCTCCCCTACCTTAGGCAGCCTTCCCTCTCCTCTCCATATCCTCTTTCCCTAACACCTTTTCTAACTCATCTACCTTCCCCATCTCAGTTCTCTTGCTTAACGATTTCTTCTTGCTCCACTCTTTCCTTTCAAGCTTCCCTCTCCAGACAAGGTCTCATCCCTCTTGCAGCTGCATCCCACCCCTTCCTTCTCATCACTCAGCCCTGCGTTCCTGACCTTTCTGCACTTCTCCACAACACAGACCCACTTGCTATCTCCAGTTACCATTAGCAACTTCACAAGTTGATGACCACTAAGGGTTACACATAGCCCTGAAAATCTGCTTTTCCACAGCAGAGGGGCTCTGCTGAGAAACACATATGGAAGAGATGCACAAACAGGAGATGAGAGATGGGGATCTCATGACTCCTTTTTCTCCCCACACTAGACCTTCCCAAGTGTGTGAATACTCCCACTTTGCTACAGTTTCCTTGCTCCAAGTGTTCACTTGGCCACACAGCTCCTGTGCAGGGTGAGTGTCTGGAAAGCTGCTGTGCTGAGCAGCAACTGGAGAACAGGTCTTGGAGAGAAGGGCCAACAGATTCCCCAGAGGGGAAGGTGCATGAGCAACCAATGTCTCTCCTGAGGCGGCCTAAAAAAAGCTACAGCCCTGGAATAAAACCTGCTTTCCAAGCAAATAAATTTCCTCCACTGCTTATTATTGTGGAAACTTCTGTGGCTTGACACTCCACTAAATTATAGATAAAAGGAAAAATGGTCTTCATGAGCTCAGAGAAGCAGGCTGCTCTGCCAAAGAGCTGCGTTCTCACCAGCTAATGAAGAGAGAGCTGCCATTAGCCTGCGGCGCTCGCTCCGGCCTCAGCGCCGAGGGCAGCAGAGCTGCCGCTTCCCCCGTGGCGGTCGGGAACGGTGGTGAAACACAGTGGGGACGTGGGATAAGGGGGAGAGGTGAGGAGAGGCGCACAGGAGCGGAGAGAGGCAGGAGAGGTGCAAGGAGCCCTTCTCCAAAGGGATCTGCCACCAGCTGGCGGAGACGGCGCCGGCCGCCTTCCCACTGCGCAGAGCTCCCAGCCACCACGGGAGGCCGGGCTGACGCTCTCCTGCTACGCCTCAAACGCCAAGAAAAACCCTCTGCTTATGAGAGAAACAGCATCCTGCAGGGAGCTGCCTTACTTCGAGGGGCAGCTTCCCTCCAGGCACCACGGGGCACAGGAGGGCAGGCGGGAGGCAGCAGGTGCCTGGGAGCAAACCCGAGCTTCTGAGGAACCGTCAGGCAGAAATGCTCCTGCTGGCAGAGCTGAGCTCCCAGCGAGGAGATGCATCCCTGAAGACGCCCCTACAGCTATTCCTGAGGTTTGGTGTGGTGCCCCTCATTGTGCTCTCAGACCTACCTGAGGAGAACTGTGCACTGGTAGTGACTTTGGGCAGGCACCATCCAGCAAACCCTGCTTACTGCAATCCTCTTTCATAACCTTCCCCAAAGTAGAAACCCATTTCATCCCTGACAATTAGCTCAGGCAGATAAAACGCACACGGCTGGATGCTGTGATTGTGTTTTCCCTTCTCTTCCCAATGAATGCACACTGTACTTAAGCATGAAAAGCATCTTTCTCCCACCCTTTTCCTTCAAATACCGGTCACTGTGAAGGATATTTCACCATAAGCAGCCCGACAGTCAATCCAGAGCAGGTATTTCTTCACTATTCTGAGACAGCAAATTACCCACAATTATCAACACAAACAACTGGATGCAACAACCGCTCAGCCAAATCCCCTGGGCTGTAGCTGCAGCGAGGTAAGGTGGCAATCCTTCCTCGAGAGCTACTCATGTGAACAAGCCATCGACAGCAGCAGGGTACTGCAGGAGGATGCCTTTTACGCTGCAGAACAAACCGGTGCCAGGCAAGCGCTGCGGGATTGAAGGTTTAGGATACAGCTACTCTAGACAGACAACCTCAGAAGACTTTTCATAGAGGCAATAAAGGAAGGGAAAAAAAAAAAAAAGGGTGCTGGCAGTAGAATCTATTTGGTTGTTCCTCAGGTAGACTCATACCCACTTCCTAGAAGGGCTGCACCTGTGAGCCAGGTGTACCCAGCTGCTGATGCACTCACTGTGCTTGAAGGGCAGCCCAGAACTGTGCCTGCGAAGAGCAAAGAGACCATTCCCCCAAAGAGAAGGCAAGGGAGGTAGGGAGGCCACGCTGCAGGGCCAGGCGGCTGGGGCTGGCTTGGAGGGAGGAAGTTCAAGCCGCAGGCGACCAGGACTAAAGTCCAACGTCCCAGGGCTTGAGCTGGAGCAGGGAGGGAGCTTTGGGCACAGAGGGCTCCCTGCGGGCAGCGAGGCCACCAGGGCTGAGGCCAGGTCCGGCCACGGCGTGGCCCCAGTGCTGTCCGTGGTGCTGAAACGCGGCCCAGCAGTGCAGCCCCAGGCACCTGCAAGGGCCCCAGGACACCCCGGCGCTCACCCTCGGTCAGTAGGGAGTTCAGATCTGCTCACCCCAAGCCCATAACACCTAACGCTCCTACCAACAGCTTCATTCCCACCGCCTCTTGTATCTGGCATAATTAACAGGTCTGCCATTCACAAATACAAATGAAGGGGAAGGGTTGGCGTGAATCCCCTCCTACAATTTTCTAATAAAAGTTTTATAATTCCAATAAAACACATGGCTGCCTAACTTACATCATTTAAATTCTCGCCCAGTCACACACCATCATGAATTAATGTCCCATCATTCAAGTCCTGTCATATCTTATTGCTCAAACAACATATGATTTGAATGTTTCTATTTCTCTAGCCTAGTGCTTACTGCCTATATATCAAAAAAGGAAAATAATCCCTGCAATCACACAGTAAAATAGCACCATGGAAAAAAAAAAAAATCCCAGGCGAGATCACTTGTGTGGTCACTTAACTTTCGCTCAATGTGCCATGACTGTTCTCCCTCTCCCAATAGCTTCCAAAAAGCCTCGGTGCCTCCAGGTCCCCTGGGGTGCTCCCTCTCTGTACAGTAACTCTCATGTTGGCACCTGCAGGAAAGACAGGTCCTTGCACCCCACAGAAACAGTTGAGCCACTGGGCCCAGAGAGTAAGCAAAAGGGACAGCCAGAGGCTGTTTCTGGAGTACTTCTACACTGCGACAACCTCAGGAGTGGGATCTGGTCCTTGTCACACAGGCACCTTCAGGAATCGGCTCACTCTGCACTGCTGCTGCTGGCTTTGGAGAGATCGATGGAGATGCTGGGAGGTTTCACCGGGGCAGAGCAGCACTCCTGCTTCAGGACTGCATCCAAGGGGCGATTGAGCCTCCCTAAGGGGAAGTGCACAGCACAGCAACAGGACATCCATCAGGCCACTGCTGCGCAACACATACTAGGTCACACGTTTAGGGTTCAGATTTTACCTCAATCCTGAAACAAGGTTTGTAAAAGACTGGCAAAGCCTCATCCAGGAGCAGCTGGACAGTCACATGCAAAATATCCCCAGCCTCTCTTAAAAAGAAGGAATAGGGCTTTTCCAGAAGCACAGCTGGCCGTTCACGTTGCTGTCAGGAGATAACTGCTCAGTCTTCAAAGAGGCAAACAAATCCCATAGCCACACAATGCATCTGGAAGCACCATCTCAATGTTTCAAGGAACAGATAAAGCCTCACTAAAATCCTAAGAGCTCAGGTATGAGTGATAGGCATCACATTAAAAACTGGCCAGCAAACATTTGTGACATCAACAACATTATAACTCATCTTACACTGCAACAGCATCCCACAGTGCAAGGCCATATATCACTAGAAATGTGCAAAAAACTATCCTGCATATAGATCAAAGGACAGGAAAACCACAAATTATTTACACCAGTTTTACTGATGGGGAAAGTGAGGCAGAGCAAGTCTGAAGTCAAGGTGCACAGAATTAGAGTCAGAAACTCTCTCCCAGGTCCTTCAAATCTGACAGGTACAAACCATTCTTGTTCCTGTTACATCAGGATAAACTTTCCGCACAGCTGCATAGAGGAACACGCAGTCAGGAATTAGTTACCTAGTCCTCTGAATGCAGGTCAGATGATTTGGACCCATTTGTAAGGAAAACCACAATCCTGCAGTGCAGGAGTCTCTCCTCTGGCCCTGTGCTCAATGCCTGCTGAAACAGGAACCACCTCTGCTGCTGCAGAAAAAATGAATAGCTGCTTCTAACTGATTATCAGTCACCTGCGGTAATGACAGGGAATAAACATGTCATCAAGCCACTGTGCTGATTAGTGTATCAGCAAGGATTGTGCTACAGCGGCAGCCACCGACGAGGCAGGCAGGGAGTGAGAGCAGGGAAGTTTATGGAAGCACAGGAGATATTGCAGCTATTTATTTTAGCAAGCGCACTCTAAACATGCCCAGCATTTTACAGAAGAATAGAAAAGATGAGGAAACATGCCTTAGTAAGTAAATCACAGTACAAAAGTCTGATTCTAGAGGGGCTGGAAACAGTAACATCCTTGATGTGCAAATAGAAATCGAGAAGTACCCAAACCGGCTGTTGGATTGGGGGTAACAAAGTAACATTCACCTAATGGAACTGAAAAGCATTTTAATATTTTTCATTTCTTTTCTTTTTTTGGTGGTAGTCATGGAGAAATTCAGTTCTTTAGTCCTTCGCAAGTGCAAAATAAAACATTAAAGAGTCAAGGAGAAGGGCTAGGCAACTCCATTCTACTTCATATTCTACACAATCATTTACTGTGCCTAACAGGATACACAGAGACTTCCTAGGTCACACTAACTCGAGCATGGAGAGAAAATCCATGAGCAATTAACACATGACAGCTCGTGTGAGGAGACCGCCACCGGGATGGATACGCAAGCAGGATAGTGATGAGAAGCACAGAGCACAGAAGTCATCAGAAAGAAGAGGGAGGGTAACAGGACCTTCTGAATCAAGTAAAGGTTACAGGCAGTGACGAGGCCTAGAGCTGGTTACAGGAAGAGAGTTAAGCTCTTCTTATGCACAAATGGCTCCTTTAGAGGAAAGCAATAGATCATTAACCACAAAGAGCAGGCAAACGACCCTCAGGCCACTACTGAGAGGAAACAGAGCTACACTTGCAATAGTTCAGAGTCTGGTATTTTGTTTATTCCCTTATTTAGCCTGAGATCTTGATTGAGCTCCCAGACACCAGGAAGAGGACATGAACCCCATAAGCCTTGCGGGCTCCTTGCTTGCAGCCCTTAAAGGTGTGTGGGTTTCCGCTGGTGCAGAGCTTCAAGAGTTGTCCTGAAACTGCATTGAGGAGGGCACACAAGGACTTGCCAGCCCTGGGCTGCTTCCAGTCTCAGGAGATGCAGCCCCCTCACCTCCTTACCAAAGCCTAATAACATATCTACAGGAACTTCTGATCCAAGGTTACATGCATCACCAATCCCTACCTGATACTGCAGAACAGTTGCCTTGAGGCCAGCTAGTTCTGGTCTCTGGCAGCCCACAGCAGCTTTGCAGGGGAAGCCAGGAGGTGACGTGACAAATAACTCCAGTGAAGACAGCAGGTTTCAGGGAAGCAGAGCATGGTTCTCTTGGTGGAGCCCAACCAGAACAGCACAGCTAACCCCACTCTCAAA
This sequence comes from Crypturellus undulatus, assembly GCA_013389825.1. Lineage (NCBI taxonomy): Eukaryota > Metazoa > Chordata > Aves > Tinamiformes > Tinamidae > Crypturellus > Crypturellus undulatus. Next base: position 18,431 of record VWPW01020062.1, read on the forward strand.
GCAATGCAACCTTTAGAGGCAGCTGTGAACAGCTGGGAGGTCCCACATTAATCACATTTCCAAATTTGCCTATGGGGACATTCTACAAATCTGCATTTCCATCTTCTGACAAATTTGCATCTTCGGGAGAAAAATAACCAACAGGCTCACACGGATGATAAACTCTTAGAAGCAAAAAACAGCATGGCCATACAACACTCCGCTCTAAAGCTGATCACCCTCCGCACAGCACTCCCTAAGAAAATGAAAACTTCCATTTTTCCAGTGGTTCCTGGACTCTTTTAGAGCCTGTGCCAATATCTCTGTTGCAGTTCTGGCCTTATCCGAGACCTCTACCTTTAAGATACTTGGGTGATGACCCAGCAAGAAAGCTTTTTCTTCAACCCCATCCCTCCTCCAACAGGCAGTGCTGAAAGAAAGCTCTCAGACAGGAGCTGTGTCTTGGCCAGCCCACAAACCAATTTAGAGTGGATATAAACCTCCAGAAGACAGTTTAAAAAGAACCACTGAATGCAGGCAGAAATGGCAATTATTAATTTTCTAAATAGAAATCTGACTACTTAAGTCTTATTTAAAAGGATGCCTGTCTCTATAATTGCAGAGCCTTAATTTGTTTTCTTTACTGCACAATAAATAAGGTGTGCGCAATTACCCTCTGCAAATACAAGCGAGTACATCCTGCCTGGCTGGCCGAGTATGCAGCCACCCAGGAAGACATTTAGAGGGAGCTGCAAACCCTTAACAAGTACCTGTTCCTCTGCAAAGGAGGGATGCAGGAACTGTGAATGTCAATTTGTTCAAGTTCTAGGTGCCATTTGTTCAAATACCTTTTCTCCTACGTCTATAGCTCTGCTCTCCAAGCAGCAGCCAGCAAAGTCTGGAAGGAAAAGAGGTTCTGTCCTCTACAGAAATCTCATTCCTGGTGCATTTTTGCTGTGAAGTCAAGTTCTCATAAGAACTACCCAGTGCCTAGTAATGATCACAATACATCTGTGTTCTTCCCCACAGGGCATTATAACATCTCTTTTCTCTGCTATTCCTCTGCCTATTTTCATGATACACACAGGAATTTAACATACCTTGCAATCTGTAATCCCTTATCAAGTTCAATTAGAATTGGCTAAACCATTCAGGTGTTCCTAGGAGAAGGACAGAGAGCAATCAGAGAGCAATGTGCTAAACATGGTGACATGGTTTATCCGTCTCAAGTTTAGGAACCATATCATCCTCAACCCTTCTCTGCACAGCCTCAAGCCAAAGGCTGAGGTTTTCTATCAATACTAAGTGTTCCCTACATTCAGCTGGCTATCCTGCTAACACTAAATGCAATGGATTTTGGCTATAAGGTTCTCAAGCCGAGAGCTGCTGGTCCTCAAATCCAGAGTACAGGAAGGAAGAAGTTCTTCAGGACGACCCTCATATTAACCAAGTGCCCGTTAAATACAGCACAAGAATGGGACCACTAACCCACCCAGGCAACCGGCCAACGAGAAGACCTTCAGAACAAGGGCACAGAAAGACACTGGGTTACATCCAGTTCAGGTCAGATCCACATCCATCTACATCCAGTTGCTGGCCAGTGCTTATTGTGGAAAGTGTCTCCGTTCTGTTGCCAGCAGGAAGAGAAGACCCAGTTTGCAAATCCCATCATTACATTTTGGATAATTGCCTCTATCACTGGTAGACCTCACAGTCACAGAGATCAGACAGGTCGTGGAGTCCTGGCTTTCCCCTTTCCCAGAGATGCAGCAGGGGTCCAAAGCTATTTATAGGATGACAGCTCAACATGGGCTCTCATTTCCAGTTGCTCACTGCTCCTCCACTCACTAGATTGGCCTCAAGCCCCTCACTCTTATGGGCCTCATTTAAACTTTAAAGGAGAGGTATGACCCTGCCAGGCTGCACTCGGGAGCTCTTTGACATCCACCCCTAGGCAGCTGAAGACTGAAAAAAATATCTTTATGGTTTCACCTTTCCTCCCTCACTGTGATGGGGAAGGGGTGGGGGAAAAGCCAAGTTCTCATCCACAACCATTATCAAACTCCCACAAATCTGAGCTCCTGCAATTAGAGCTGGGATAAGTGATCGGCTTGTGATTGCACAGCTGGGGTCTGAAGACAAGTGCGTGCACTGTGGAAGGGCCAGAAATAGAAGCTGATGGGAGCAGGCAGAGCTAGCAGGCCCATCTGAGAGGAGAAAACCTTGCTAAGAGGCACAGGGGGAAGGGAGGAAGTCACTTCTTCAGGGACAGAGGGAGGGTGGAATTAACCTAAAACGGGGAGGGAAGAAAAAAATAGCAGTTGAATCCCAAATCTGCACACAAGCTTCAGCCAGAAAACGCCTGCTGCTCCTTGGAGCCAGCTTGTAGCACCCAAGGCAGGTCCAGGCTGGAGCCACCACCCCGCGTCAGGACCTCGGTGATGTAGCCCCCCCATCATTTCATCACTTCTTGACCTCTTTATCCGCACCCATCCAAACGGGAAGCAAAACCCAGGCAACGGGGCCTGCGTGGCTTCTTGCAGTGCTACCTCCACAAGCCAGGAGGACAGCATGAGTTGGCCCCAGTCCTGCTCCTGCAGCCGTCCAGCTGCAACCATCAGCAGCCAGTTCTACTGCAAGGGCTTGGGGACAATATCACTTGCTCTTGTCAGCTACTGTACCCAGTTATGGCCCAAGCCCAAGATTTAGAGCAGAGTGACATTTCCATTAATCCTTTTATCCTGGCTCCTGCGTGCAGCGGCAGCAGAAAATGTCAGGCCCTCAGCAAGCTGAGCCCTCTGAGAGGGCGGCCAGAGAGCAGCGGAGAAGACACCCGGCTGCGCTGGGTGCGCATGGACCTGCTCTCTCCGTGGAGGGTCCAAAGCGACACCAGATGCCCATGAGGCTGCTCCAAGGCCAAGGAACATCCTGTCGCCCTGGTGAAGAAGTGGGAGCCACAAGAGGCCCAGGGCAAGGGGAGTGTTTGGGCTGCCTAAGTGACACTGGGATGAGTGTAGCCTGATCCTAGTCCTGCACCATGCATCTCATCTCCTGTCCTCCATCCTGAGAAATTTCAAAGTTATGAACTTGAAGCGTTTATGCAGAAAGGAGCAGAGCACCAAGGTGCCATCGAGAACTGGGTGCCTGGTGCCACAATGGCCGTATCAGCACACTGCAAACACGCAGGGCCTCCAGCTGGCATCGCAGGGCCAGGTGCAGAGGGCTCCGTCCCCAGGGTCCTCACGTGTCACCCGAGCCGAGCGGCAGCCTCGCAGCCACCCTGCCGAGAGCTGCAGACTGAGACCGGGGAGCCAGAGCCCAGGAACAGCATCAAAACCCACTTGCAGACACTAACTAAATAATACAGTTACTTGCCTCGAGCTTCAAAAGGCAAGGAAAGAAAGATGTTAAGAACATGATAAATCTTACATGGCCCAAGCAGTAAACAAACACATATTTCATCACAACACACCAACCTTAGCTCTTGACACAAGATGGATATGTTTTTTTTTCCATCTCAAAAGTAATCTCAACTGACAAAACCAAAAGCTATCTGGGAAAGCAGCAACAATTGCACCTAACACATTAACAACACACACCCAGGCTCAAAATGTCCAGATGTGGCCTTCCAAGCTATGAATGCCCAAACTAGTATTATAAAGTGAAAAATATTGGTTTCTTATCTGTTGCATACATAAACAGCAACTTCACAATTGACAAAACCACTCTCACAAAGGAAACAAGAACAAAACAAAACAATCAGTTGGGAGAGGCATTCAGAGAGAACATTTTCTAGTAACAAATAGCTACAAAAATAACATTAACCATCACAAATCAAAATAATGAAGAACAGAAATCAGGAAAATCCCAACGGTCAGCATTAAGGAGGCTTTATTATAACAAAATCCACCCTTCTTTAAACTCAAAAGGGCCCTGTGTTTGTTCACAATGCCCGTAACTATTCATGCCCTTTGGTACTGCAGATCTCCTATTTAGGAAGCACTTTCCTGTCACTTAGCAACTGGAACTGGTTTTCCAAAAAGGAAGCTTTTGGGGTTTTCAGTTCACATCATCTCTGAGCAGGCATCAAAAGACAAATATATCCTGCTCTGCAGGTTGCATCTATCTCCCTTCACCAGTAACATGACCATATTCATGGGCACATGAGTCTGCAGAGTCAAACAGAACTATTTAAAAATGAAAATAAAGGGGCTTACTACTGTTTCCATGGCAGGAGTCACTAGCATCAGTCTGTGTAAAGCTGGGAGATGTGCGCCCTCCACCAGCCCATCAGCTCTTTCCCAAGGCCGAGACCTCTCACCAACCCTGTTTCCATGTCAAAAGAGGGGGGTGACCTCAACCACAGTCACTTGGAGGAGATGTCTCAAGGCCATGAAGCACCCTGCATCCTCAGCAGACCTTCAGACCTTCCCTTACTGCCTTGGGAAAAATAAACACCCAGAGAGAAGAAAGCAGCCTCCTCAGGCTCAAGAGCACAGGAGTTCCCTGAAACACCACCCTCCGGGCCTCCGGGGGCGGTGGATGCTTGCACAAGGACTCATCCTCTCCTGCAGCCACACTCTGGAGCTTCGGACCCTCTGCCTCATCACACCCTGCCGCACGGAGCAGCTCCCTACGCAGGTCCACTGCCAGTTTAATGGGTCAGTAATTAAGAGCACGGCTAGCAGGCACAGGCCCAGAAGAGAGATTTGTGCTGGAACCCCCCCACACTGGGGCAAAGCTAATGGGCGGGCAGGCGCAGGCCATGCTCAACTCACAGCCCGTGACCTCACGGAAAGGGAAACTTACCCCCCAGCAACGGGGCTAATGATGCTGGTGCTCATTAGAGGGGCCATCAAGGCTGGCCCTGTGATTAGACACCAAAACCTGACAGTGGGAGAGCCGGTCGGTGCTCCAGCCTCCCCCATCCCTGCACCAGAGCCCAGTTCACTTCCCAGTATCTTCACGTGTCCTCCCCCTCCATAATCACCAGCTATTGCTCCCCTGCTCCTTTTGTGCCTCCCATTCCCTCTGCGTCACTCTCCTAGTGGAGCAATGCTTTGGAGATGGCCCTTTCAAGAGGATCCAAAAAAAGACGGGGGAGCAGAAGCAAGGAAAGAGGCAGGAACCGCTTCAACTCACATGTAGCGCAGGTGGGGGTTCTTCGCAAACGCCCGCGGCTGGATGTTTCGTAGCCCTGAGTTCCTGATTGTCCTGTAAAGAGATTTGAGAGGAAAGTGATGAGGCTGAGGTTGAACACTGCTTTACACTCAAACACCTGCACTCTGCAGCCCTCATGGAAGGCAGATCCCACTTCAGATGGGTGCTCACAAGTCAAGAGGAAATTTGGCTTTTCAGAGGGTTGCAATGAGGGTGTGCAGAGCTGGGGAGAACCCAGTGTGTTTCAAACAAGAGAAAACCCCTCTGCTTAAAGCACCAAGAAGGACAGGCAAGTATTTTGTGCAGGGCAAAATGGATATTGCAGCAGGATTCTCTTTCCATCCATCTTTCTGTGTTTGGAGAAGCTGTATCAGCGCTATGACCATGATTTATTAAATATCTGCTACAGACAAAAATACACCCAACTCCATTGCTGCTTCTCGGGTTAGCTGAGAAGCAGCAGGCAGCCTGCGTGCAGAGGGGATGTGTTAAGTGCCCGGCTCGCCGGGGTTCGGTTACCAGCGCTCAGCACTAAACGCCTCTCCCCTCGCCTGCGGTCAAATGGTAGCTAATGTAAAGCTGCCTGTGAAACACATTAGGAGGGTCTCAAATTAACCCTGAGCAGCGCTGCAGGTCTTGTAAGAAGGGCACCCGGCGAGGGCAGGGCTCTTTGCAGTGTGGGAAGGGTTGTGCCCCTTGCTTGGCCAGGCCACCCAAGGGGCTGGCAACCCCTCTTGGGGACCCCAATTTCCCACCTGGGACATGCAGAGGTGTTTTCTCCCTGTGCTTTGAGGACTGTGCGAGGGATGCAATTCCCTTATCATGCAGCACTATCGGGATGGCAACCCCAGCAACAGAGACCCAACAGCTCGGTGCTGAAGGATTGATAAAGACAGCTGGGATTTCTCATTGTAGGGCTGCAATGAGTCAGAACAATGCACAAGCCCAACACCAGAATAGCAGGGAGAGGGAGGTCAGGGCTGATGTATGCTGACAGAGCTGTCAAGAGCCAGCAATCTTCCTTCACGCAGACCTAGCAAGGACCAAAAAGCCCTTCATCTCCATTTTGTGAAGCCTCGCAGAAAAATATTGCAGCGCCAACAACCAACTAGCTCCAAACAACACGGGGTGGAGGCAACAGACAGAAGGGAAGAGACAGTCTCTGCTGGACCTCCTGCTTGGGAAGGAAGGGGCTGCCCAGTGCCATTCTCCTCCTCGAAACACAGGACATACTCACAGTTTCTGGAGTCCAGTGTACAGCTCCATGTCTACAGCGTTCAGCGTCTGCAAGTTCTTCCAGTTCTCTATGTGTCTGTGGAGAGGAAGGGAAGACTCAGCAGTGGCACAACATACAGTGGACAGCACACGTGGAGCAGTCTGTACCCTACCTCCTGATCCACATCTCTTCACGTCTTGTTTTGGCCAAAGCTTTGTAACACAGGAGAGGTCTGGGACCTGCTCTGGCTTCAGCATCCACATCTCCAGACACACATGGTATGCATCGTGTTGCCAAAACAAGCAGTTTCTCATGCTGCTTTTTATTTTATTCTGTTTTCCCAGCACTCTGAGAAAGCCAAATAACATGGTTTTACCCAGGGTTTCTAGCATGTAATGTGCAACCAATCCATCATATGTCCTTGGCTAATTCATTTTCCTTCTCCAGACCTCCCTGTGCACATTGGTAAACTAAAGACCTGATCAAGACAGTTCAGGGAAAAGGAGAAAAAGTAAATAAAGCCTCTCAACAAAAACACAGGGGAAAAAAATCCCAAATCAGACATATTTTTATCCAGACCCAGTAGGGTCGCCAAAGAGGTCCTGGTCTTTGCAGGCTGGAGCACTGCTGGCAGGAAAACACCAAACTTAGTCTGGAAACTGTGTCTTTATTATAAATTCTTCAGTTGCCCGGGGCGTTCTGGCAGGTATGTTATACAGAATGAAAACAGAAATAGATCTGTCATTGCAGGATCGTTATTCAGTAAATATTAGAGCTGGGGGAAGGCGACAGATCGACAGCAGCAGGGAACAGGGTCCCTGTTCGTTGATGGCACCAGAGCAGGGCTGTCCGCCCGCTCGCTGCGGTCACAGCCCTCTGCTACCGAGCGCCGGGGCCTCCTCACCCTTCTGGGTGGCTTTTGGGCTGAACTGGTCCATGAAGGAGCAGTGACAGGGCCAAAGCAATGGGTGGCTTTGTGCAGCACAGCACCTGGAGGAGAACCCCGGGATGTAGGCTCCCGTCCTGACAAAGCGGGAAGGAGGGATCAGAAGGCAACTGATGCCACTGCTTCCAATTGGCAGACAGCAGAGATCCAACACCCATGTCCTGAGGGAAGCAGGGAGGTTTTTCCTGAGTGTTAGTCCAAAAATATTTCTGTTCGGAGCTATAATCAGTCCTCCTCATGCAGCACTAACCTCGGACACCTCCTCAGCAGGGAGGACAAGGGTTTTCAGGAGGGTCCTCTGTCAAAAATCAAGAGGAAGAAAAACATCTGGCCAGTCCCCTCAGACAATCCGTGAAAATGAGCCCATCTCAGAGCGTAGCAACGTGTGCAGCCAAACTCACATTTGCCTTAATGCAATAACTGGCCCTCGTCTCAGCCCCAGAGACCGTTTCCAGGGATCCAGGGTGGGGGTTATCATCCAAAGTCGAGAGCTGCCTTTGAGTGAGGAGGTTGCAGGACACCACATGAGCCAGAGGGTAGGCAGAAGGGGAGCATACATCCCTCCCCCAGCACTATTTATTGAGAAAAAAAAGTTTGTATAAGAACAGATGAACTGATAAGAAAAGTGCATGGACCTATTTGAACCATATCCCACATATCATCCCTCTAACAGAGGAAAAAATCCAGACCCGAGAAACTAAATACGTTTATCTTTTCTCACCATGTAGATCCAAAAAAAACCAGAGGCCTGGGCCACCTTTGCTTCCCACATGTTCTGTAATTGTCTACATATCCAGAGTGGTTAGCATAAGGATGCAAGAAAAGGACACTAAATGACAACAAGTTATGGTTCATCCTAACTGACCTGTTGATCAGCTTGGATCGCCTGCATCCCAGGGAGGAGGAACAGGACAGTACTAGAGCAATCTCATATTCCCTGCCAGTGTCTACAGCTCCTGCAACAACTTGCAAGACAGAGCGCAGACTGGGAGGCGTCTGTCAAGAGACTTATGGCTGGATGGAGAGCTCAGAGGAAATACAGGACCACGAGATCAGGTTCTGGGGAACAGGGTTTATTGGAGACTTCAGAAACTGGTCTGATCACTCTGGGCAAGGCCAGAGACACAGCCTGAAGACATTTCCCACCTGCAGTTCCTCAGGCTGAGATAAGAGGGTCCTCCAAGGCAAAGACAGAAAAGGGGAGGAGGCAGGTACAGGGTGCCGTAGTGTCCTGCCAGGCCATGCTAGAGCAACCACATTGTTTCCTGGCCCTGGGGGCAGAACGAACAGTCCCGGGAAGCAACTATGGAGCAACCTCAGCTTTGAAGAAGACCAGATTAGCTCTTGTTTTATTGACTATGCATATGCTAAAAAAAGGTGATGTTATTTTTGACCTTATACTGAAAGCCACACAGGCAGCATTTTAGAACAGGTAGGAGGCAGCCTCCACTTGCTCCCAGCAATGGGCATGAGCAAGACCTAGGACTCAGCTCTGGAGTACGGGGTCATTGCAATGGAGAGAGCTGAAATGTATTTGCAGAAGCACAAGTCCCTTGGCCCACTCACTCCCATCTCAAAATTAATATATCCATTTCCATCCACAAAACGGTGCAGAGCACCTACGGGCTGGGAGATGAAGGCCACAGCGCTGGCCCAGCCTGCCCGTGTCTCAGAGCAGCTGTGCTTCCAGCCCAACCACTCCAGGAGTGACACGACACAAGGCTAAATGCAACTCCACAACCTGTTCTCCAGCCTCCCTCAGGCAGCCAGTGACCTTTCCTACCCTGGGAACACTCTGCAAAGTTATTCAACACACACATAAGGTACCCGGGCAGGGAGCAACTAGAGAAGCAGGAGCTGAAATGAAGAGCTGCACCTTCACACAGCACAGCGGCTGCTTCGCATGGAGAGGGAAGTAGGACGCTGAGGTCCCTTTCTAGACCGCGTACCTAATTCAAGATGATACCATCTACCATACAGACACTTCTCAAGTCTTTTCTGAAGCTTTTTGCATCTGCACAGCTTTGCCCTTCTCAGGGATCCCCAGCAATGTCTCTTCCCCTTTACCTGACTCTTTAAACCTAGGAGGAAATCCATCCCAGATCCCAGAGGTGGCAAATCGGTCTTGGTTCACAGGCACACCAAGGATGTATCTGGAACACCTTTCTATTTGCATCCACATTGCTTGAGAGAACAGAGTACCTCAGCACCATCAGGATTCACCTGAATCCACTTTAAGAACATGACAAAACAAGTGTATCTTATTTGCAAAGCTCAAAGGGTAAAGCTGTGATTGCTTTGTTTGCTTTCTTGTGCAACTGCTGCAGTTTTGCAATCAATAACAATAAGCAACCCCACACATAAAAGACTCCCAACACACTTCATCCTTAAGCCCTTTCGCAGGTCCTTCAGGATGCCAAACTGGTTCTCTGGCTTCTCCTCCCAGGGTTTTGCTTGCCCTAAAAAGCTCCCATCTGCCCCATTACTGCTGAAGACGGAGAGCTTCCCTTCTCCTCTGCTTAAATTCCTGAGCCTGGAAGGAATGCAGCAACTCCCTCCCTCCCTGCAAATTTCTCTATTATATTCCTTCAGCAATCCTCATTTATTACCAAGGTACACAGCTCTTCTGCGAGATGCAAGAGCCCCAAGGCCAATACCATACTTTACAACTCCTGAGTCGTGAAGTGCTCACCACATACGCATCCTTCTAAAGTCTTTTCCATTTTTTAATCAACATCACAAAGCCGCATCACCAATAGTGCTGACATCAGCAGATTTTTGTTTGGTTTGAAATTTCTTCCTCCTACCACCTCATGTCTTCTTGGAGGGACCTGCTGAGTTCTTCAGTCTGTCTGCACTGCAGAGTGCTACATTATACATGAATACATGCATTATTAATTACAAAATTTACATATTATTATGCAATAATGTACATATTATACATTTTACAGACTGATCAAACTTTACCTAAAAATTACTTAGGGCTTTACCTTCTATACTTGCCCCAACATGTTGGACCATTGCTCCTCTCCTTTCTTGCTCAAATCCCAATCACCTGCTCTTGCATCAAAACTGTAATAAGCAGGAAAGGAAAAAAGTTGCTATTTCTCCAGACTCCTTGCAAGGTGCTTAGAAGCAAGAGTCAAATCCTCCCTACTATCATTTACAAGTTATACGAGGCCAGCTCTCCTAATGCAGCACATCTGTATCAAGCAGCGAAGTGCAAGGCAAATTGTCTCAAGTACCTTGAAGAGACACTAAATCACATCTCAGAAGTGATAGATATATTGCTTGGAGCTCTTGGTGCCAGGATTATTTGGTTTCAAGCCTAGCACGATTCTCACACTTGTGACCTTAGACAGCAGGCACCCTCCTGCCTGGAGAGGGAGAGCTGGGTTTCCCTTTTATTCATCATCCTATTTAAATCCCTCTTTCTGTAAGAAGAGTGACCAGGACGCAGAGCAGTCTCTGGGAAAGGTCGCATGTGTACAACAGCACTAAAATCTCCCTATTGGCACTGGGAATGACTCGACTCTCCAGCTTAGGTCACATCTGCCTCTGTCACACCAGGTCAGGGGCCCTTCTCCACCCAGGACCAAGCAGGGCACCCAAGTACTTCTACTTGCCACCTCGCTTGCAGCTGATACAGTTTCCCAACTGTCATTAAAAGTGTGTAACAGACCTGTGCCCACACTTGTGTTCTGCACTAAATACTCTCCTCTCTGCTCCTCCAGCATCTTCTACTGCAGCTCTTCCTGCTGCCTCCCTGGTCCCTCCAGGCACTGTCCGTCACCCCTCGGCAGAGGAGTCCACCAGCCTGATGCTGCCTTCAGGCCAGTGTCCTGAGAAAAGGTGCAAACTAGGATCAGCTCTAAGAACAGCCTGGCCTTTCCCATGTCCCATCACCATCCCTCCTCCACCCAGTTCACCTGCCACAACAGCCACATTATCCTGGGCCTTCTCCAAAAAAAGACGCTGTTTCTCAGCATCCTG
>VWPW01020063.1:0-42875 GCA_013389825.1 Crypturellus undulatus
GCTCCAGTCGTGCGAGCTATCCCACCGTCTCTGTGATTCCAAGTTCACAAATAGTATTTATTCAAATGCAACATTTACAAAGCAGATTTTGGATGTCAGCACAGGAAATTCTCTACTACAGTGTGGGATTTTTAGCTAGCTCTGATGTACAAATGTGCAATCATCACTCACCGCAGAAGATTCCCATCTGAGAGGGTTCTCAGTCTCCAGGAGCCTCCTCAGGTGGTGTCCTGACCCAAGGGGAGTAAAGGAAGTTCAGAAGGTCAGCCAATCCCAGAAGTTACACTGGAGACTTTCCTCCACTACTTCCCTCCATAACTCACCTTTTATCCCTTTTTCTTCCCTTATTTAGGTGGAGCTTGAGTGACTATAGTCATACCAATAACTCTTACTGATTGATGAAAGAGTTTCTCGCTTTCATTTAAAGGTACAGTCAATCGAAAATCTAGAGTGCATGCTCAGTGAGGAGTGGTCGTACCTCGGAGATGGGTAACTTTTGGGATGGAGGTGTGTTTTGACATTATGATGAGCTTATAATGAGCAAAGTACGAGCAAAGTTTGAGCAAAATTCATCCGAAGGGAGTGATTTGCCACCTTTGCTGGCTCAGCACTGGACATGTTAACGTGTATCTCCCGTTGGGCAGCTACTGTGTGGCTGATCAGTGGCCCAGCACAGGGAGTGCAACAGAGTTTGGCTGCGGTGTCTTCACTAAGCTCCATCCTCCGTTACTCCCCTTTGCAGCTGTAGGGAAGGCAGATTGTGCTGTCTTAGGGAACCGTGGAGGAGCAGAGTCCGTGCGTACCAGCCATCCTGGAAGTGGCAGCTGTGTAACACCCCAAGTAAGCTGCTGTAATGCCAAAACTGCTGTTAGGCCCTAGTTTTTCTCTAAGTTCTGCCTTTTCAAACAATTCTTCCACAATTGTCAGCATGAAACTCTCATATCCTTATAGTGAACTAAGATGAACTGTAGGGAAGGGACAAATGCTGATGTATCTGTTTGGATTTTTCCGTATATTTTACATTACCTTTTTGTCATTTCTCATCTTCATGTTGATGTTACCAATACACCTTCATATCTGCCAGAAAGACTGTAGACTTGATGAGAATCTTTCAAACTCTTAGGATGAAATTTTATATTAGGCTGCACAAAATGACCACTTTGGCCTATATACTGTGAGAAGAATAAAGTTTTGGTAAGATATTATAGAAGGTTATATAAATGGAAAATATGTAGGAAGTATTTTAGCTGAGAATCTAGTCCTGCATCCTTTCCCTATACTGAACATTGATTAATTGTAACCAGAATTGAAAGACCCTCAAAAGCAGAAAAGAATGCTACATAGATATGTAAGCATTTTATATGTGTAATCTAAATTGCATGCAGATATGTAATCTAAATGTCTGTATGATTATATCTTTACATATATGTATATATGCATGTATATAAACCTGAGCTTAAAGACAAAGGTGGAACTCAGAAATAGAAGAAAACAATACCAAGATGAGATCATACTGGACAAAGGCTTTATGTGACAGTTAATAAACACTGTGGGGATTACAGTGTTTTTTATAGCTGAACTAGGAAATTAATATATAATAGAAGGGAAGAATACATTATAGGACAGAAGACTTGTATATCAACAGCTTTTTCACTGGAAGTAACTCGCCAAGTGCATCCATGAAATTTTTCATGACTGCATTGCATTAATGGCTCAGAGTGATTTATTATAACCTCCTCTTTGCTTTTAGTTTTTTTTTTTCTACTTTCCCTTGCATACATTCAATATATGCACAATTTTTCCTTTCAGATTTCACTATTATTTCCTTTTTTTTATGCTGACATATTGGCATGATGACGATTATTTCCTAAACCCTTTCACATCAGTGGAATTTTTTGTTGCAAATTTGTGGCCCATGTTCTATTTTGATTTTAAATGGAAGTCCATGATCCAGAATATTTGTGGAATTAATTATATTTTTCTCCTAATTATTGTCCAGTTTTATTGCTGCAAAGCATCATATGTAGATGCCTATTATCAGTAAATACTCATTTCCATTACAGTGGAAAGACTGTTATCAAATCTTGCCATAACCTCTCTGGTGTCTGTATTACTGGTGTATAATTTTGCTGGAGTCCCTGTGATAGTGACATTTTTTACACTTTTCTACAGCTCCTGTCATTAGTTTTTCCTTGCCTGTTTTTTTTTATTTATTTATAAATTAACATTTATTGTTTGCGCATTTGCAATCTCATTCCCAGTTTCATTTTCTGTGGTATTATTATTTTCTCCTTGGAGCATGAGACTATACATTTCACAGAACTCATCTTTGTTGACTGAATATGACCATGTTTGAATGGACATTTCTTACTTTTCCACAGGCAATACTCATCTTTAAAAATTGCAATCTATCATGTAGCAAACTAGGGTCCGCAGTTAGATTTATGTTTTTGCTTTGTTCATGGGTAGACACACTGCTCTTTATCAAGTGAATTTGTGCTTATCTTTTTCAATTATGTTACTAATATGTATCCCAAAATCATTTTTAATTGAAATGTCCCAAGCAACATGTTGAGAATTTTGTTTGTTTGTTTGTTTTGCATGGTACCTGACTTATTTTTCATGCTTGCAGTTTCAGGATTTGATTCCTTCGTGTCTTGAAACTCAATCAGCTTTCATGATTCCATATTTACTAACGACCACCATAATAATTACTGTAATAGGCATTCTTTGTGAGATACTTACACGGAGGTAAAAGAAAATATTCTTGCCCCAAATAACTTATATGTCCCTATTTCCTTTATTCTGTGTAATAATAACTTTCAAGTTTAATATAATCACAAATTCTAATTTAGAACTCTGATCCTGATATGGTGAGATAACTGTATATGGACAAAGAGCAATTATAATATTTGCAATATGTAAGCAAAAATCAAAGGTATAAAGTTTAGAAGAAGAGTAAGAGAATAAAGAAGCACAGCAACATGACTACATAATTACTTCAGCAGGTAATGAATGTTGTTTCAGTAGGCTATGTATAATTCACAGTGTTCATGCACTTTAAAGTATGTTTTAATTGAAAGTGTTGCAGTTACCGGATGAAAAGCTTCCTGTTCGTTTTACAAGGTGGGAGAGTAAGAAAGGAAGAGAGAAGAAAGAGACAGAAGAAAGGAAGAGAGAAAATTAAAAGTGTTGATAGATAAAAAATATTATGTTATTCACCTTGCTTTGCCCTTTCAATATGTATATGCTAAGAAGAAATAGGTAGTCAGTTCATACCTCTTGAGGCCTCTGGATATTCCTCAGCTATATTCTAAAGAGCAAGGAGAATCTTCAGAATATTTCTTTGCAGGAAAGACTGCTCTGCATGTTTTATTTCCAGCTGGGAAAAAAAGCAAACACATCCCACAGTCACTAATTTAATTTTCACTGCAAGTGTTGAGAAGCATCAATAGTCACTTCAAAGAGGTGCTGTATGTATCATATTTTGCAGTAGGCAAGTGAAATGACTGATACCAGAAAGACCATCTTCATTGAGGCTTAACACTAGGGTGGCCTTCTCAAAATATGTCAGTAAAAAGATTTACAGATGTCCTGTGGTCCATTAAGCAGGTGTTAGGCATGGAGATGCATTGTCATCCTGCAGGGCTGCAAAGGCACTAATGTCTTTGTCCTGAACAGTCATTTAGCACAGATAGCTATCAGCATGCTATCTCATGTTGGAGATATTGCAGAGAAGCAGCAGAAGAGAAAGTGATCTGCAGTGGAAGTGCTTTTGCTCGTGTAATAATTAAGGACAAGACTTTCAGAAATCTGCATTGTCAAGAGTTATATATATATGAAAATAAAAATTGGATTGCCTGGAGCATTAAGAACTGAATCAATTTGCAGAGCACATGTAGTTTGTTGATCTTTTTCTAGAATGGGAAATTCTTGTCACAGTTAAAGGGTGAAATAATAATTTGTTCAAGTTAAGAAACTCAAAGACACACTGTGTGCTATTGGCTTAACAGATCAATGGTGTTTTTAAAATTACAGGTTCAATTTAGTCCTTATGAATCTACTAGATGTGAAATGTGTGTGTGTATGTGCATATAAAATCTTAAACTTATTCAAAATAAGCATTGCATTGTTTTAACAGGAGATGAATACACCATAAAAATTTATTAGATGGGCTTGTATTCTTGTAGCAACCTAAAGATTCAAGAGAATAAACAAGGGTCATGTATGGAAAATGCTATTCTCTTGACATACCTTCCTAGCAATTTATCTACTTTGGGAGATGAATATTTTAATATTGAAGCTTTTGATTTCATAGATCTTGATGAAGCTATCTTCCATAAATGTGTTTAATTCTACTTAAAGCCCTGGAAGGCCTCTATGGTAGCTATGTGTTAGCTACTAATCACATAGTAGCTGTGTGATAGCTAATTGAATCATGGAGCTTATATGCCCATATAAAGTGCCTATATGACGCCTATATATGTTCCAGGATACAAGTAGCTATCATATGAAAAAATATTTCTTATTTTTTGATTTTTTTAAACCTCTTCTTGATAATTCCGTTTCTGCCTCCTTGTTAAGAGGAGTAACTGTTAGCTGTTTTCCATGAGCTTTTTCATATCATATATGATATTTTAGACCTGTATTACAGCCCTTTCTTAATGTATCTTTTCTAGATTGAAGTGCATGACCCATTCACTCTCTCCTAATACCAAATCCTTTTCCCTTTTCATTTACATTTTAAGGAATCTAAGTAATCAATTTCCACTCTCATGGTCATTTTGTCATTGTTTTCTGTATCTTTTCTAGTCCTTTTGGAAATGGTAGACTAGACTTGAAACTAATCCTGAAGATCCAAGTGCATGAAAGATTAATATAATGGCATAATTATGCTGCTTTTTGCTTTCAGTTCCTTCCTAACAGTCTACAACCACTTCCAACTGTCA
The DNA here is from genome assembly GCA_013389825.1 of Crypturellus undulatus. Classification (NCBI taxonomy): domain Eukaryota; kingdom Metazoa; phylum Chordata; class Aves; order Tinamiformes; family Tinamidae; genus Crypturellus; species Crypturellus undulatus. The sequence goes on from VWPW01020063.1 coordinate 4,950, forward strand.
TTGATGATTTAAGAACATAATTCATAGTCTTTCTAAGATTTATTTCATAACTTTTAATAGCTGATTTAGAATCCATCACTATGCATGTATAATTAGTCTTGCATTTCTAAATATGTTTTATCTTGCTTATATCAATGCTGAATTTCCCTTGCTATTCCATTACCCAATTGCTTTTCAAAGTTAACATTGCATTGATAAACTTGAATAATTTTGTAGCAACATCAAACTTTCTCAGTCACTTCCCACTTTCACATCAGGGTCCATCGCACATATATGTATTACTGATCTAACATCAAACCAACTAGAAAAAAACTCTTTTGTTTCTATCAAAGAACAGTACCAAATTTTGGGGGGAAATCTGTGTATATGACTTCAGGATCAATTATCTACACCCAAACACTCTATGACATTTTCAGAGAACTCTAATAAGCTAGTGATACATAACTTCCTTTATTTCCTGGATTAACATTACCTCAGTATATAGTACATGTCCATGGAGTACACCTATATTACCATTTTAGTTCAAATCAGGAGGAAATTTTCTGTCCATTCTCCTGGCCATCACTATTTAGAATCATACACTGATTAAGGTAGGAAAGGACATGTGAAGGTTCTAGTCTAACCTTTTGCTCAAAGCGGGTGAGCTATGAGATTGCGCCAGGTTGTTCAGGGCTTGATCCAGTCTGGTTTTGAAAAATTTAAAGGTGGAAACTGCGCAACCACTCTGGATGACTTCTTCTTGTGCTTGACCCCATGACGAAGAAGCTTTTCTTTATATCTAGTTGGAGCATGTGTTTTTTTATTATTATTATTTTATTATTACTTTTTTTTAATTAATGCTTGTTATCTCTCATACTCCTGTCCTGTGCCACTGTGAAAAGCATCACTCCATCTTCTTGAAAACCTTCACATTGGTATTGAAAGGTTACTATTAAGTCACCCCAAAGCCAAAGAAGTAAATAAGCATTTTCTTTTTAAATGCACATCAAGCAAGCTTCTCATCAGAGAAGGCAATCAAATTAATCAGGCAGGAATTATGCTGGTAGATGCATATCTACTGTTCCACAGGTAAGGACACTACTGTCCCCAGCCCCAGGAGAGGCACCAGGCAGCAGACAGCAGCCTCTTTTCTCAAGATTTCTGTTGGGTCAAGGCCTCTGATATGCTATGGACAATCACTTAAGCCCATGCTGAAGACCATGTGAGCTACATCACCATTGCCACTGTTGAGTCTGCAGATTCTGGCAGATTCACAACAAATTTTGGCACCTTTTTTGTGCCCTGCTGTTAGAACACTAGAAGCTCTAGAAGCCATGTCTGGAAGCTGTGCTCTGGGAACTGTGTCCTTACCATGTTTTGATTCATACCTTAAAATGCTTTGGAAAATATGAATCGGATAATTTATGAATAAACTAAATCATAATATTTACTCCTATACTTCAGATGCCAATGGGTGACTTGTTCATGGGAATAGACTAGAGCTAGTCCGAAGTAAAGAACTCCCAAACACTTGAAATGTCAATTCAGGTATTCAGTCTGAACTGCATGCTCTATGGATACTTCTATATTATGCTGTATAGATTACTAATGTATCATTCATTATGGATTCTATATCTTGTCTTGGGCAAAAATAAAACTTACCAGTGTATGGTTCTCCAGATCAACTGCATACATCTTTTTAAAAGTTGAAAATGTATTTGATATTCACCACCTTCTCTGTTTTCAATACTAAGGTTAATTCAACACACCACGGTTGTTAATTCATCGGTTATATGTGTGAATTCCTTTAGAGCTCCTGGAAAGCCATCTGGCCAGTATTATTCTTTACTTATGTAAATTTGTTTTAAAATCTCTCCTACTGAGTCATCACTTTCACACAATTCCTCAGATGTTTCTCTTGTACAAAGTCTCTGATATCAGTATATTGTGTCTCCTCAGCTTGACAGGACTGGTCATTGAGGCAAAGAATTAATGTTCCTCCTGTGATATGGCTTTGTCTTTTCTGAATGCTACGTCTAATTCTTTATTGTCTGTCAGCCTCATTGCCGGTCTGGAAGGTAATCCAGAAAACTTTTTGTTATTGTCTAACCAAGTTGCTCCTTAAAGTTATTTTGGGGGCTTTTCTTATTGTGGTTTGATACATAAATAATATATATTCCTTTCTGTTTCTTTTATTTGAGTACAATTTCCATTTTTTGAAATATATCTTTTTATTCCGTCATTAGCTACTGAAAGACAGTTAAGCCTTTTTGTTTTGCTTACTTTTGTTTCTCATTTCAGAGCATTTTCTAGATAAGTAATATATGCTTACTTTGAATTTAAAATGTAATTTTATAAACAGTTGCTCTCCTGCATATAGACTTTCTGCGTTGTTAGTGCCTCAGTTTATTTTCTTTTTAAAAAATTTTGTATTTTGGTGAAGTTTTAACTTTAGGAAGTTCTGTTACTCTAATGGATTTATGTTTGTTTGTTTTTGGCTTTTATATTCATATAAAATAGACAATTTGGACATTTTGTTATCACTGCTATAGATTAGTTAATTCAGTAATTACATCAAGCACCCCATATGGGTCAGCACAATATCAATAACTAAATCATTTTTTTGTCAGACTAGTTGTTCCAAGTGCGATCATTTATAGCATACAAAAGTTTTCCTTCCTGTGTTATTTCATGCAAAATGGAACGGTCCAACCTGTCTGTGGGTACTACTAATGATTTTCCTTTTTTCTGCACTTGTGGTTTCTCTAATATGCTATAAAATGGCTTTGCACTATCACCTTTGTGGTGATCCATAACTGCCCCAGGAATATTTTCTTCCTATAGAAAGACTAAGCTGGAATCCAGAAGCATCCTCCATTTAGAAAGATTTAATTTCTTTTTTTACTCTTTCTTAACATTTTGGTTCTACTTTCACCACCACAATTAACTTTCTCTCTGATATATTATGTATTGAGGTTCTCCTGGCTTCTCTTTATAATGAAATATGCAATTCCAAAGTTTCTATTCTTTTACTATCCTACTTTAAATCAAGTTATTCTGACTATCTTTCATTAAATCAAGTTATTCTGACTATCTTTCACTGTTTTAGTCTTCCTTAGAGGACTGTGTTTACTTTTGTATTAAAACTGTTTGTGGCATTTCACTGATGGTTGTTTTCAGCCCCGACATGAGTAACATTAGAAAACATTCTTATATATTGCTTTTTGCAAGTACATTCAATTAGATTTCTCCATGAAATAAGAACAAGGGAGGATTCAAGAAGATCATTCTACCATCTGAATATAAAAAAAAAAGATTGTGGAAATTAAATAATAAATCTTCTCCATTGATAGCTATCTAGTCAAGTAGACTATGGAGTGAAACAGTAAAACATATTCTAAAAAAATCTGGATGAAGTTATGTATCACTGGATGTAAATATTAACACTCTTTTTTCCTCTTCATTTTAGTTAATCATATTTTCCATTTTGTTTCTGCCCTTCACTCTTGTGAAGCAAGTAATTATCAAAACTAGAATTTTTAACCAGTCTCTTATGCCACCTTAGTAATATCATGCTGCTTGCTTTCACGCAGAAAAATATATGGCTTTATACTACCACTGTCATAGATTTATTAAAATTATCCTGTGGTTGAAATAATTGTAAATAAACTGCTTATGGATTTTACAGCTAAAAAAAAAAGAAATAAATTGGTTCTTGTTCATAGATCTGAGAGTTGGGGATTTTGCTGGGTGTAGAGCAACTAAAACCGGGTTTTAGTTTTTAGTTTTAGTTTTTTTAATTCTAAAATATTATCTGAAACATGATTTTAAATAATTTCTTATGGCTATTTTCTATATTGCTACCAATACGGAAAAGCCAAAAAATTAATAACAATATTTTTATAGACAATTAACAATATTTTTCTGCAAATAAAATTTGCAGAAATGAGGATAACTTTGGAGAGGGTCTGCAAACATTGATTATAGCACTAGAATTTGAACAGAACAGCTGTAGCCATCCTTTCAACTGTTCTCCCCTCTCCCCAGGAACAGGTGTTAGCATTTCTCTTGTCAAAATAATGATTTTAGTCATGAGTTTCCTGTAAAAGCATTTTAAAAGCTTTTGATAGGCTGAGATGGAAGGTGTGTTCCTTAGAGTCAAATGAAGAGCAATTCTTGGCAGTGGTGCTAGAACAGGAATTCTAAGTGGCTGCTAAAGAGAGTCTTTAAAGCATTTGGCAAAGATGGGCTTGAAGGTGGAATTTGGACATGTGAGGGAGGAGAAAGAGTGGTCGAGAAAAGAAGTGACAATATTTTCAAAGACAATTATGCAGAAGGAATAGCTGCAGAATAACACCAGAGAACAGTGAAATTCAATTCTTGCAGTAAAATTGCTTGGCTGGTTCCAACCAGCCAACCTTGGAGCTAATATCAGTGGCTGATGTTGCCAGCAACATCAGGTGATTAGGCAGCTCACTCCTGCCTTGAGTTTCTGTCCTGAATAGGAACCTCCCACAGCGCTCTGTCTATATCTTCTGCAACTTGAAAACTGACCTGGCATATATACACCTACATGTCACAAATATTTAATGCCATTTTACCCTAAAGACAAAAACTGAATAGCAATCAGCATTGAAATAAGTTTTGTCATAAACAAGAATGGTATTACAGAATATAAAACAAAAAATGATAGTAGGTTTTCAGATAATGAGTACACTTATCACTTTTTACCTTTTAAATATAATATGTCCCATATTATTGACAGACCTATATACTCCTGAAAAAAATCCTGTATTTATTAAAGAGTTCATTAATTTTTTACTTACTTTATGCTTTTATTAAGAGCCTGTATTCAACTAAAGTGACAGAAAACAACTAGTTTTCATTGCTAAACAAACTGGGAATCAGATGCCATCATATGCTAAATAATAGCAAAGAAGACCTACCTTCTTCAAACACTAAAATGTTACATGAATAAGAATGTTCTCTGGGCCTAGCACAGTCAGAGTTTTTAATGGAGGCACATAATATGAGAATGTGCTGGTGTCCATAAATATATATATATATTTTCAAACACTTAAGTTCCTTAACACTTGTTCCTATCCCACTATGTTATAATGGATGGTGATCAGTGGTGCAGAGTCTAGTTGGAGGCCTCTGTTGAGTGGTATCCCCCAGGGGTCAATCCTTGGCCCAGTCCTGTTCAATTTATTCATCAATGACCTGGATGAAGGGATGGAGTGCTGCCTCAGCAAGTTTGCAGGTGATACCAAACTGGGTGGAGTAGTTGATACCCCAGAGGGCTGTGCTGCCATCCGAAGGGATCTGGACAGACTGGACAACTAGACAGTGAGAAATCTTATGAAATTCAACAGATAACTGCAAGGTCCTGCACTTAGGGAGGAATAACCTCAGAGAGCAGTACAGGCTGGGGACTGACCTGCTGGAGAGCAGCTCTGCAGAGAGGGACCTGGGTGTCTTGGGGGACAAGTTGACCACCAAGGCAAGGAGGCAGCAGTGTGCCCTCGTGGCCAAGAAGGCCAATGGCATCCTGGGGTGCATTAAGAAGAGCGTCTCTAGCAGGTCGAGGGAGGGGATCCTGCCCCTCTACTCAGCCCTGGTGAGGCCACATCTGGAGTACTGTGTCCAGTTCTGGGCCCCACAGTACAAGAGGGATGTGGAGCTGCTGGAGAGAGTCCAGCGCAGGGCCACAAGGATGATCAGGGGCCTGGAACATCTGCCCTATGAGGAAAGGCTGAGGGAGCTGGGCTTGTTCAGCCTGGAGAAGAGAAGGCTGAGAGGGGACCTCATCAGTGTCTATAAGTGCCTCAAGGGAGGCAGTGAGGAGGATGGGGCTGGCCTCTTTTCAGTGGTGGCCACTGATAGAGCTAGAGGCAATGGCCCGAAACTGAAGCATCAAAAGTTCCACAGGAACTTAAGAAAAAATTTCTTAACAGTGAGGGTGACAGAGCACTGGAACAGGCTGCCCAGAGAGGTTGTGGAGTCTCCTTCTCTGGAGATCTTCAAGACTCGCTTGGATGCAGCCCTCTGTCACGTGCTCTAGGTGGCCCTGCGTGTGCGAGGAGGGTTGGACTAGATGACCTCTAGAGCTCATCTAGGCATTCTATGATAAGAAAAAAAGAAAAAAGAAAAAAAGCTCAATGATAGATAGATGGCATTACATGGAGCAAGATTTTGAAAGATAGTTTCATTGCTTATAAAGTATGATGCAAATCACATTACATTACATTTCTTGACACAATTTTATTTGAAGAGTACAAAGATATGCTTGCAGTTGTGCACACCTGTGAAATTTTAACATAGAATCATAAAATCATAGAAATATTAGAGTTGGAAGGGACCTCTGAAGATTAACTAGTCCAACCACTCTGCACACGCACCCTGCCCATATGCTGTATAATAGTATATATACTGTGCAGCAGTATATACATACTATTACAGCAACTTTTTTACATGCTTACAGTATAAATAACTATTAGCTCATTTGTCTGGATAATGTTTTAAAATATCTGACCTAATTTGAAGTTAGCAAAAAAGTTATCAAGAAATTTTGTGAATTGACTACCACTCTTCCATTTAAGCAGTTCCCTGAAAAATAATGGATTAATTAACTAGATGAGTTTTTTTTTTTTTTTTCCCAGCTTAAATTAAGAGTTCATTCTCAACCCTTACTCAGCAAAGCACATGGTATTTCGTAAGTCTGTTGAGTACTTGTGCTATTCATTTCCATTAAGCAGAGCACCATAATTTACAACCCACTCACCACAGCCGTTAATCATGTCTGTGTAGACAGTGCATTAGCACAAGGCTGTTGTAGATCTGTTCCCAGGGTCTTTTTTGGATTTTTAAATGTTTTTTGAGAGGTGGAGAAAATGAAGGGGAAGTAATCTTGCTGTTCTGGATATATTCTTTTTAATAGCTACTTCCTATTTTCTTGAAATACTGCATTCTTACAAATTTACCAATTTATTTTTGCCTCTCTAATCTCTGTGTTTGTTTCTGTGGAATCAAATTATGTTAGGCAGAAATTAACAAATATTGGATTTTTTATTTTAGTGATTAAAACCAGAGAGTAAAATGATGAGAGAAATGGTAAAGTGAACAAAACAGATTTTTCCTTTTTTGTTTTCCACAAGGGGATTAAAGAAAACTTTATTTTAGGATGGGACACAGTGTTTTGTTTCTATCTTGGGCTACTTAATTTTTTAAAATAGTTTTTTAAATAAATTATATTAACATCTAAATTAAAAATAGATGTTTAAAAATAGATTTTGAAAATATTCTAATAAAATAAATGACCATTTTCTAAATGAAATATTTCAATTATATTCTTCTCTTTATCTCTTTGTATTTCTGATTTTTTTCAGTCAAAATAATAAATTGTGATTAAGAAAAAATTTCAGTGTGCTGAATCTCAAATTTTCAGTGAATTTGCTATTCTCTTAGCCTTGCTTCTGAGAGTGCTTTAGACCACATATAATTCAGGAAACAGAACTATGAAATGGACTGTTATGTTTTATTTAAGAAACATTATCTAACTCTTTATCACATCAGGCTACCCTGAAATTGCAAAATGATGGCATTGGTACTAGCACAAATAATTTACCTCTCAATTTTTTCTAGAGATTGGAAATTAATCACTGTCCCTTACCACTAGCCAAAGACCAATCTATGGGAGGAAATGTTTCTGACACTGTACTTAATGATGTTAGCATTTATGTGGGGTCCTTATCTGCTTTCCTGTAAGATGTCTTCATCTGAGTACATCTCTCTACTGAAACACAAGTGAGTTTTCTTTACATAAGGTAGAGTTTATCAGCTTCTGTGATATCTGTAAAGCTAAGCAGGTTGCAGTGTTACTAATATCTGAACAGATAAATCAAATTCAGTAAAATTCTAGAGGTAAATTCTTTACACAGAGTGTCTATTTCCTATCCATCCAGCCCCACATATATATACTTTCCCCCCATATGTATATATGGGTATGTATGTGGGTGTGAATATATACAGCCACATAGATAAAAATGCATTCTTTTTCTAGTTATATGTATATGTGTGTGTGTGTGTATAAACACATAATGATAATATAATATAAATAAACCTTAAAAAAACACAACAAAAACAAACAAAAAAATCAAACACTTTCATTTTTATTGGATCTCAAGGTAGAGATAGGGGGTATTGATAAATTTAAACATTTTTAAAAGCCCAAACAATCACTCTCAATTGTAGTTATAGATGGAGTTAAACTTTGACGAAATGGGAGACCACCACTCCTGTCTTCACCCTTTCACTTAAGAGGGCTGAGTTGCAAGGAGCAGGTACTACTCTTAGTAGAAATAAAAGAACCTCATGTGAGATATAAAGATCTGGCGCTACAAAAGCACAGTACATGCCAAACTATTGTTTGAAGAAGATTTTGTGGTTTATGAAAGAAACAAAAAATGAAAAATTAATAAATAGGATAATAGAATAGTTTGCAAGTAGCATGGAAGGACTGACGGAATGGCCAAAAAGTAACAGAGAGTTCTTCAGAGCCAAGTACTGGCAAGAGGAGGTGAGGAAATGTGAATAAACATGGCCTTTCTTTTGCTTTAGTATTTTGTACACTGCAAATTGAGAAAACTCCTGACTTGATCAGAATTTTATCTGTATAGGTAGAATAACTTGAATTATTGTCTAAGTCTTCATTGAAAAATGGTATTAAACTATTTTAATGGAAGTACAGCTGTCCTGACTTGAATGGAGCTGTTTTTCCCCATATGTTAGTGGGTTTTTGTTTGTTTGTTTGTTTTGTCATTGAAATAGTCACTGCATTAATATAAACTGGATCTGACAATTATATATTATTTGAAAAAAAATGCAACTAATATAATTTTCCCTGAAATTTGTTTACTGCAGTACAAAATAGCTGTCTTTTTGAACAAATCTTATCAGATAAACTAACTCACAAAGGAACTTTAATTATATAATGAAACTCATTTCATTTAAAAAAGAACATTTTCTTTCCCCTAAAAATACAGAAAATTTCAAGCTGCTAAGAATATTTTTTTAAAACTGTTTGCACATGGAAACTGGCAAATTATTTTGTCCCAGACAACCAGCCATTTCATTTAAGGAGGACATTGCTATGCTACAGTGATTTTATCATCTTACGATTAGAAAATAAATAAGAACAGGTTTGACCTAATTTAAGAATAATGCTGCTTTGCTTCCATAATGCTTACCCTATAGGACTAAAAGCTGCTGGGCTGAGCTGTGGACCAGCAGAACTCTTTCTGAATGGAAAAAGAATTTTTAAAAGAAATTGGAAAAAAAGAAGTATGTAATACACAATTAAATCAAAATAATATAATACAGTAATGCTTCAGTAAAACACTAAATTTTAAAAACCTATATCAAAAATGTCTTAATTTTGTAAGTATTACAGATTTTAATAAAAGCTCTAAGGTGGCTGGCATACTTGGACTAATCCTTCCGAGTTTCAGATGTTATGTTATTAAATGAATATCCCATTGCAAATGCGGGTGATGATAGCCTCATAAAAACATATCAGAGGAACAAAGCTCCAGGACAGAGCTAATATTTTACTATCTAATCACTAAGATAAAGTTCTTTGGGAAGTGAAGATATATATATATTTTTTGACATCCTGATTTCAGGCAGACACAGTCTAACCTCTAGCCTTTTACATTTTGTGGTTACATAACCCAGTCTGATCTTGTTCTGTGTTTTATTGTAAATGGACAGAGGAAAAGTTCTTTTTTTTTTCTACAATCTGTCACCTATATTCCCAATAGTTCTTCTTCCTTTGACCTCTCTTTTTGGCTTAATTTAAGTTAAAATTCTTGGAATATACAGAAATCTATAAAAAGCCTATTAAAGTCTATGATTAGACTTACTATGTCCTCTCTTTTTCCTTAAACTTTTATTACTCTTTTGTACTAGAAGCAGCTTTTTTAGTCAATATTTGTACAGCATCTAATCAAACAAAATTTGGTGTTTCTTCATCCTACTAGAGCTCTGTGGAACCCATTATTGCAAGACCTAGAGAAAAAAACTGAATATAATTCTATGATTGATCTGGATGGAACTGAAAGACTTGGTTCCTCCTATCTCATGAACATAGACAAAGGCTGAAGTGATTTGTTCAGTGTTCGTGGTGGAATGTAAAGTCACGTGATATCTAAGTTAACTGTTCAACCACAGATTTGGAGGCTGTAATTTTCCTGTGTTCTGACTAAGCTGTACTAAGCTGTCATGGGACATAAAATTCTTTTAGACCAATGTATGATTTTTGGATATTACATATTGCATTAATTGCCAGGCATCGATTGTGTTTTTCTTATTGGTACCTTTTAGTCTGTGCTGGAAGCTTCAAATAGATTTGCTTCATGAGAAAGAGCTGAAAACTAATAGGTTAGGATTTATGATTACATTGCTGTGACTGCAAAAGGAACATTTTTAAACAATGCCAATTGAAGAAAGAAAATAAAATAGATATATAAATAGCTAGATATAGAAATGGAAAATCAGATACTTAAACCTGAAGCACTTTGTCAGGTATGGGTATGAAAAGAGGGTAATGATTCAGAAAATCCCTGAAATCTCTTCACTTCTCAAAATGAAAAAGAATCAACAGGATGAGACAGAACACAGCAAACTTTGGACCCAGAAGCTAGTTTATAGGAGTATATCGGACCTAAATAAATTGCTGCGAGATGAAAGTCAGGAATTTTGAAGCAGTATTTCTACTGCTAGCAGTTTGTCAATTGTATTTTCCATATAAATTTTACTTGTGGGCATCATTTAGTTAAATGTTCTTAATACATTTTTTGGAAGAGTGTGTCATCAATCCCCCTGAGCCTTGGTTATCACAAAACACAGAGACTGCAAAATTCAATTTGAAAAGTCAGATCTCCTAGTACATCTCATTTAGTTATCCCTACCTTAAAACAGAACTCTCAATGTCATCTCATGTTTGCAAAATGATGCAAATGGAAGTGTCAGATTCAGTCAATGACAGAAACACTAAAACTCAAGTGTCACATCTCAGCCCTATAGTGTATCCATTGCCATTATCATGAACTTATTTTTGCACATCACCTTCTTAGGTCCACACAAATTGTGAATTAATTTTCTGTACTGATTCAGATGATTTTTCCTGCTGATTTTTTCTCCTACATTTAAGGAAAGTATAGAAAATTATTTTTGGAACTGTAATGAATATGTCCAGATAGTTTATGTTCTGACAAAGCAGTTTTCAAAAGGAAAACGATGCTTGCCACTTCAGCAAATTTAACATCAGTAAAATATTAGCTTTCATGTTTTAATAACATAAAAATAAAATATAAAATAAAAATTTTAAAACAGAATTCACTGATATCTTCTAAATTTTTATCCTGCACAAGTGAAATCAGTTCATATTTTCCACTGGGAGGATGATTATGCCTGGATTGAAACTGAATGTACTAAATGCTCTTCTTTAAGTGAAGGGGAAAGAAGAACTTTTCTTAGAAGTATATAGTATTATATACTATATACCAAGTGTACCAAGTACCATGATAACAGCTTCCCTTCTCTTTCTAATCTCAGGATGGAATGAGTTTAATGTTTGACTATGGAAATAGAGTGTCAGTTCCTCAAATCCCATGTAACTATAATGTGTTCTGAAAGACTAACTTCCTTAAGTTCCTGGAAATCTTGTACAGAAGTATTCGAGATTTGGGCTAAATGTTCAAAACTCTCCAAGTGACTTAAGGCTAACCCAAGTCACATGTATAGGCACTTGGGAAGAATTGTGGCAGAGCCATAGTCTGTAGGTCTAGAACACTTCAGAGAAACTACTTCCCAGAGATATTTAAACTGGCAGAGTATAAAATGGATGATAGCTACAGCTTGGACGTTTGCACATTCTCAGAAGCACATCTAAACACAGTCAAATTTACCTGGTACATTGGTAGGCTTAGAACATATTTTTTATCAAAAGCACTGAGTTGCACCCAACTGAGTTGAATCCATCTAAGTAGGATAGCAATCTAACCATTTTCTTTCAAAGAAGAAGTACATAACAGAAAAGTCTGGTTGAAATATTCACTCGAAAGCTGGAGAGGTTATTTCACAAGATTTAAGTGTATGACTTTTTCTAAAGGAATAGCTCTGTCATCAAGCTACAGAAACACTCTTCTTCCATCTGAGTATAGACCATAGTGCATTAGTAAAACTAAGTTTAGAGGTTTATCATGAACCACATTGAGTCAGGGTTACATATTAAGCACCTGGTGAAAGAGGATCCAGATCACAGTGTTCTCTCCTGAAAGCAGATCCTGACTGATCATGGTTCCTTCTTTTTTAAAGAGGAGTGGGAATAGTGTTCTCCTGACCTCCTAATTTTGTGGTCTGAAGTGATAATCATTGCTAAGGAGACAGAGTAACTGGACTCACTAGTTTACTCACTTGTCCTCCTTTGATGTATTGTGCCTTTAACCTCAAACATAATCTAATTTTACAAGGAATATTGAGGCCGGTCGCGGACGTGCCTCGTCCAAGTCCCCAGGTCGCCGCGGGTCGACCGCGCTGGGACACTCGCTCTATGGGCCCGGGTGCCGCGTCGACGGGGGAGGCGACAGTAGCGGCACCTCCTCGCTCACGGTCCCGCGTCCAAATGGTCAGGTGAGGAGAATGCGATAGGCCAGCCGCCCTCACGGGTCGGGGGAGACTGTCGTGGACTATCTTTTCTAAAGGCTGGGTTTGTTGCAACCAGGTATGAATGAATTAAATACTCAGAAATAAAATACATGAAGCATTGTGATCCATTAACTATCAGTTTAAGTAGAGACAAAAGGAAACATAAGGTTCATTTATGTGCTTTTAGAACTTTTAATCCACTTTGGAAAGTCACAGTGTAAAATTTTCAATAATGTATGCAAAAGGAAGGGAAATCAGTGATCTTCACTTCCTGATGAGTGGTATAATCATCACTCTAGGACATTCAATGTTCTTAAGTTTTGTGGTCAGAGTTAAGAACACTTCCTTTTCTGTCACTTCCAGAGTTTCCTTTTAAAAACTATGAAACTGATAAACATCAGAGAAATAGAGAGTTACATGTTCAAAGTAATATGTAGTTTTTCAAAGCCATATACAGTTTCTGGGATTCAAAACAAAACACAAAATATGCTTGCTTAGAAATCACAGTTCACCTTGAAAATCACCAAAAATTTTTATCCTGTATTTTATTGTCTTCATATATTTTTGAATGATTAATGGAATGCTGAATAAATGCTTGTTGGGAGAGGACTAGAAGAATATTATTTATCTGAATAGTATCAACACACACATGCACAAAACAAACAAGGTAAAAAGTTTTTGCTGAGAGGAGTATGCTGATTCCAGAAATAGTGAATGAATCAAAGCAAGGAACATTTTTACTGAGAGAATATTCTGGTGTAGTCCATTAAACTGCCTAATAGATTCTTTTGGGAAGCTCTAGTGTTTCTTGTCCAAGTGTTTCTTGTCTTTGAAATTAAAAGGGATAAGATAGTAGAAACACATTTTGTGTAACATTTTATGTCACACTCTTCACCAAAGAGTGTGAACAGAAAACTTAGTAGGACTCTTCTACCTGTAAATTCCATTAATGTGAAATAATTTTCTCTCATGTAACCTAAAAGTAATATGCAAATATCAATTAGGTTTGCTGTGCAAGGGGAAGTTCGACTCATACATATCTTGAGAGCCATAATACATGTAGGCTATAAAGTCAGAAAAGACAAGGAACTTAGCTAATAGTATAAAGGAAAAATGAAAAGAAATCTTTGTTAGTATTTTATATAACAACTCAAAGAATTTCACCCTACAGGTTATACAAATGTATTAAACCATTCATTCAAACCATATAGGAATTTTTATGATGAATTACACAACTTTTGGTCCACAGATTGTTACTGACTCATTTTGTCATTTGATCTCATTCTGGTCTCTCAAAATGATCTAATTTTATAGAAAAGTGGAAGAACCCATGCTAGAATAAGACAAGATAATTTGCCCCCATATGAGCTTTCCTCATGATTTCTACCACTTAGAGGGGAAAATGCCTTTTTACAATTTTAATTTTCCACTATTTTGATAACCAAAGTTTTCTTTCTATCTACAGAACACTTGCTTGTCAGGAGCTGAGTAATTGTCTCTCATTTTTGAAGTACATTTTTCAGAATAGTCTTGTCCCGAAGTAGGCTTCCGCTTTCATTGTTCATTTCAGTCAGTGTGTCTGTTCAAAGTAGCTGACTTATACCTCTGTTTCTCTGTGAATGACCTGATCATTCTTGCCTTAACCTTTGGGATACATGTCTTCACTTGCTAACTCTAAAGCTAGCAGTAGTCCAATGCTCTTTGTGTCTTCCAAATTTTTGTCTGAAAACTTTGGAAATTAATAGCATTATGTAACTCAAGAGCAGATACTTAAAAACAAAGTATAATTTATTTTGCCTGAACCTTTCTAGCATCCAGACATTAATCTGAAACAAAAAGATAGTTATTAACTGACCTACATTTGGCATTAACTTCAGTCTCCAGATAAATATGATGCATATTGGTGTTTTATTTTCACCTGAGGACCTAGTAGAAGTTTCTCTGTTGTAAAACTTGATTTTCAACCAGCCTATGTCGGCCTTGAGAACCTGGTAGCTTTTGCCTGTCTGTTGGGTCTTGTCTTAAGGGATCACTGCCTTTTGATCTTAATTCTCTCAACCAGGGCAAAACAGCTTCGGTGCTGAAGAACGAGGAGTGGTCTCTTGCCAGCTATAAAGTTAACTGTTGTTCCTGAGTGGATGTTTTTTTATTTTTATTTTTATTTTTTTCTTTCTTTCACTTTTCTGCCCAGCTTATTTTTAGTTAGAAAAAAATATCTAATGCTATTCAGTCAGACAGGGCAATATCTCACCTATAATTTCAAGGGGCATAGTACTTAACATGAAAGAAACATGTCAATCCTGAACAAGAATTTGAAAAATACACTTTATTATCTAATATGGATCTCTAAAATAGCCTAGTCTGACAAAAAACTTGAATATATTTCTCAGAGGAATGTTTTTTTTCCCCTTAGGCATGATATTTTCCTGAAATGAATTATTTGTTGAAAAAAAGTGTCACATTTCATGAGGATTTATTTATATTTTGTTTTCGTATTTTCTTATAACCCAAATATTCCATGCATTTTTTTTTTCAAAGTGGAAGTCTTCATTTTCCAGTTTACAATTAAAAAAAATCTAAATTCCATATAATACCAATACACATGCACACAAGCATTATAACCCTCCTTAAAATAAAACCTTCCATAAAATATCTTCAAATAAATTATTACAACAAATTTCAGTAATATTCTGTTTTGATTAAGGACATTTTTTCAACTTTAATTCTGAATTTTTCTGCAAAATAAAGAATGCATATAGGCTCATTATTAATGAGCATCATATATAGGCTTATTAATATATCAGGATAAGCAGAAATCAGTATTGCATTCCCTAAAAGACAAGATGTCAGGAGAGGATCAGATTATTTTGGATTGCCTAAATGTTTCGTTGGCCCATATCTGCAGTGATCAAAACATTCTGTAGATGTATTTACCATTGCTTCTGAAATTTTAACAATAAAGGATCTTATTTTTTTATATAACTATATACATATAAGTGCACCCACCCTGATCTTATTCTGGGGTAGTCACTCTACTGTTAAAAAATTAAACAAATGTTTGAATAGGGAAGTTTTCACTCTCCTCTTTGAATGGGGGTTCATCTTGATTAAACAGTTTTATGAAGTAAAATGATTAAATTTATGAAATTGAAGCTCTAGAAGCACTGCAGTTGGATGTTGCCTATGCATTGAGATAATGGCTAGGCACTAAAAGCAGGTAATCATGCAGTTTCACCTGTTCTTCCTCAACAGCAAAAAAGTCAATTGAGCCAGAACAGATTTGCTTATTTTACCATATAAAAAATATCTAGATTCGGTCACTATCAATTAATGTTAGTACAATGCCCTCTGGAAGGTATGCATCATTTCCATTACTTGTAGTTTGCAGTCTATCTATTTTATCTGTTTTTATCTGAAATAATATGCTGTAGTAGCTATTCAGTGCACAGTCACATGGGAATGTTGCTGAATCTGGATTGGCTCTTAGAGAAGGACTGCACTGAGGAATTCACCTAGTGTACTATTGCCACTGCGTTTATGTTAGGTCCAATGCTTTAATACAAGTTTTATTATGTCAACAAGAGGAGAAATGTTGCGACCTAAAGTTTGTGGGGTGAGAAATGATGGTACAAATTCAAGATAAAGCAGGCTGGTACTAAAGTAGCCTGTCAACAACTTGGAAAATATCTTGAAAATAATGTGTAGGAACAGAGGGAATATAACTAATTTGCACTCTGCGTTTTATAGTCACGGTGTCTTTTAGTGTTACACTATGACCTTAAAGCTCATATTGGATGTATATGTATATATATATATATATATGTTTTTAAGGAAAACTTTCAAAAGCAACATCCTAGTCTCTTAAGCAGAAGAAATTTAAATCTTTTTACTGCTATAATAACAGATTAATACACTGTGTAAATGCTGCGGGCAGTAAACATTTCTCCTTTGTACTTCAGCTTCAAAACTGTTATCAAAATGTTATGTTCCCTTGCCAAGGTATTGCAACACAGCAAACAAGAAATAATGCTAATGCCTGAGCTATAAGTTGTTACATGTAGATCATCTTTTATTTCCCTAAAGAGATATTTTTTTCTTTTTTTTTTTATTTTCCTGAAGAGGTAGTATCGTCTGCTGCAAAATTTCAATATTTAAGAAATAATTTTAAAGTGTCCATTTTTTTTTTTACTATCCACTGCAAGCCTGTAAGCTGAAATAAATTCCCCAATGACAAACTTTTTTATTAAAAAATTATCACGCATTCCAAGCAAATGCGTTTTCTTTGTTAACCTCTGTGACATTTTAGAGGCCTAGGTTTGAAATAGGACTTCCATAGTATAAAAATTATCCTTCCTGAGAATTAATCCAGATCTCACCAGCCTGTAAAATATGTCTGGATATGCTTGCTCAACCTGTTCTTCTGCTTTAGAGAAGTACTCAGGCATAAATTAAAATGCTGAAGTGCTGAAATTCAGCAGCTTAGCTGAAGAAAGAAATTATTAATACTCTGCTCCTGCAAAGAGCTGACAGCTTGCTGCAGAGTGCTGTGAAACCTCCATTTTCAAAAGGTTTTGGGAAAATTCAGGTGCTTCTCTGGAGCAATTCATTGCTCGACCAATTGAATCAAGTGGAGTTTTTTGTTTTGTTTTTGTTTGTTTGTTTGTTTTTACCTGACTGTCAATACATAGAAAACAGTGTTCCTATCCCTAAGATATCTATTAATTGTTTTATTTTCATTTTTCCAATTACTGAAGTTGCTCACAAGTGACTATCTTAGAAAAAAAGTGATATTTGGTGATTTTGTTGGCAACAGCTATAAAAACTGGTATTGCCTAGAAAGGTGGAAGAATATTTTTGAAATATGCCTTCTTTCACAGACATATCAGAAATTCCCATAATAATCTGATTTCAGCAGACAAACTCATATACAGAGAATAAAAACATGTTTAGGTAGTCAATTATGAGAAACAGAGTACCCCCTTCCTCCCTACTAAGTGACTCAGAAAACGAACTTTTCATAGTTTTATTTCATATCTTATAGTGAACGTTTCTCTCACAGAAAAGGTTGGAGTCCTGAAAATAAACTTCATGTTTCTGCTTGTCAGTATTCCTTTTTAACCTAGAATATCACAGCTCTTTAAAAGGAAACATTAACACAGCAGACATTACCTACACGCTCAACTATACCTTTCATAGAGGTACTTACATCTCATCAAGGCTATCTCTGGAAGAATCATAGTGAAAAAATCAAGAAAAAAAAAAATCCTAGGAATTTTGCTATGTTTTCTACCTTGTGGGTGCAATAATTTTGGCAGATTGACTGATATTATAATCTGAGCCTTCAGGCACACAGTGCATGCTTTTTTTCAATATCTATTCAAGCATCTAAACCTCCATTTTGATTAAATTTAACCTTTACTATTAATATTTTAGCAATATTAAAAATCCTATCTGATGAAAATCTGAAATCAAAAAAAAGCATCTTAATTTCTGAAAATATGGTATAATAAGCTTTAGAAAAACATTGAAAGTTTTCAGAATTTTCATTGAAAAAAGTTGGAAGCATTTTACCAAGATGATTTTGTTACTGAAAACACAAAATAGTAAAATCAATGAGGCTGGAAGGATCTTGAACCTTAATGATTTGTCATTCCTATATTCATTAACAAAGCAGGGCCAGCTGCTTTTTTCTGGGCTTTCTCAGCTGAGCCTGACAAGCCCTAAGGGTAGAGGCTGCATAGTCTCTCTGAGCAACAAGATCCATACAACTCGTCACATGGTGAAAACAGATATCCATTTGGAACCCCTCATGCCTGCTATGAAACCCCTCTGCCCACAGGCAGTGCGAGGAAAAGCCTGGCTCCTTCTGTGCAATAACCTCCTTGTAGGTACTGGGGGCTGGCGTTAGGGACTGTTTCCTCTGACAAAGCCGTCTCTTCTTTAAGATGAACAAGCCTACTCCCTCAGGCTCTCAACACCCTGAAGATCTTCAGAGCCCTGTGCTGAACACACCCCAGTTTGTCAGTTTTTCTTCTACTGGGAGTGGCAAAACTGGATGCAGTTGTCTGGTGAGAGCTGAAATAAAGGCAATAATTACTGCCCTCCATCTCCTGGCGATGCAAGGCTGCCACCCCCACCCAATTCTTCCTTGTCTGTGACTAGCAGATGCCCTGTAAATCACTTCTGGATGGTCCATCTAGAAGTATCCTGTATCATGAATTTAATCCTGACATGCTCCAGAAAACTTGTGCGTTGTCCCATCAGCAGGTGTCAGAGAGGTTAAGGTCCTCCACAAGAGCTGGGTTCTGTTATCCGAAGGCAGATAATTTGTTTCAAAAAATCCCTTTTTACCTTTCTGCCACCTTTCTCAGCTCAAATTACTGTTTTGATTTTTAGGTCTTAGCCCCCTGCTTTACTATCATCTTAAATAGTCTCATGACTCTCTGATGTCCAGATCACAATGGTATTTGGACTACATATTTTTCATGAAATTCTAATTCAAACTAACCTCCTTGTATGATGCAAGTTGGAGTAAACTTTGAGATTAATATTTTTACTTCATGGTCTGTGTGAGTGACCATGTGGGAGTATAACAGGAAGATTGCAACACATCTCATTAGACTCTTCATTAAAACCCCTAGAAGTCTTCATTAGACTCTCTAGACTTTAAGACCATATTTTTCTTTTTATAAGAAACACTTTTTTACTTCTTTTCTCTCTCTATTCTGAAAACTCGCTCCTACTCCTCCTGATGCTGGTTCTTACCTCTTACTCAAGTGAGAAAGAGGAAAAGAACTAGGTTTAAGGTGGCTTCCTGCCATCTCTTTGGTTACTAGTGCTTCTGATGCAAAAGGGGGAGTCTGAGGTCTGCCCATTACACACTTACTCTATTCAGAGCTAACTGATGAAGCTTAATCTGCCAGGCATTGCAATAGGATATGACAGTGGCTTGTATGACTGAAATTCACAACTTAACCAAAAGGTGTGACTACATCATGGCTGTTGGAACCTTTGTACTGAAGTGTTTAAGCAGACTCTCGACTAAAACTATTAAATAGATCATATTTTTTGAAATACACACCTGCAGATAGTTTTCAAGCAAGCAGACAAACTAAAATGAACATGCAACCAGTAAAAAGAGTAAAAAGAAAGAAAATAGGTGTCCTTTTCTTTGAGCATGGTGAGAGAAGCTGTTCATTTCTAGCTTTCAAAAACCTGCCTTGGGAAAAAAAAAGAAAAATGCTTCTGCCAGCAGAGAGGGAACATTTTCAAATGCAGGTCCTCAATCTAGTTTACTTTGATGAGCTTGATTTCCTTAAAAAAGATAAAATAAAAGTGAAAAAGTGTTGATGCTTTCTACAAAATAGCTACATAAATCTAACAACAACAACAAAGCCATACCTGCATATCCATACTCAACACGTACAGGCACACCATATTGCTAGAAGAAAGAAAGAGTTTTACTACTTCAAGCTATTATTTTGTTCACCATGTTCTATGTCTATATGCTTTACATTTCCAAACACTATCTTCTGGATACTGGCCTGTTCTAAACAGTATTTATAAATCCTTCAGTGTGACCCACATGATGCATTGCATCCTAATTAGAAGGATTTAAACTACTGAGCCATAACTTTAGTAATATTATCATATACTACAAAATCCATTGGCAAAATTGTATACCTACAAAATCCGTTGGCATTAATTCTGTATGTCCACCACTTTCAAACCTTAAATACAAGGTGATAATTGCAATATCATAGCTGGCTACATTGCTTTTAACTCTGGACATAACTCAATCAAATAAAACCTGATGAAAAATAAACTTAAAGATATGACTTTGTGGGTTCTGAAAAGAAGTGATATTTTAAAAATTGTCTGGAAGATGTTTTTTGGTGAGTTATGCTGAATCCTCTTGCATGTCTAGTCATGTAATCACTTGAGAACCTAAAGTGAACCGGAAAAAAAAATGTTCTGAATTGATATATCTCCTGCAAACTCTGCTCCTGGGCAGAGAGAATTCACTAGAGATGAGAAAACTCAGAGTTGATCATTGAGGCCAATTAAATGAATTACAGTTGAAGAACAGAAGATAATTCATGAGTGACATCTAATCTATTCTAATTTAATTGCACAAGAAGTTAATGTGGCTAGTTTCAATGTCTGCAGTGTACTGTGTGATTTGAGCATCACCCTTTTTCAAAAAGCTTTTTGGGGCACCTAGAGTCAGTTTAGTGTTCTGTTGTGGACAGTTTAGTGTTCTGTTGTGGATGTGGAATATATTGTTTTTCATTAGAAACAGGTTATTAGCAAAGCCCCATGGAGATAATTGTCATTGTGTCATCTTTATATTTTGTACATGGTGACAAAGGGTATTTCTGACCTGTAGGCAAAAATTGTAATTTATTACTGAAAGTGCTTTTACCACAGATAAATCTGCTAGCTTATGTTACCTTCAGAGGTTTTGTTACAAACAAAGAGAGGACAATGATTTATTTTTAATTTCTCTTCCTGGAAGTGTGATATAAAAACCTAGGCCTTGAAGAAAATAAAATAGCAACAGTGGATGGACATGTAGAAAACAGAAGGCATGTCTAAATAGATCTTTCACATTTTTATAAGACAAAGTATGGTTTGGTTTGAGTATTCTCACTTTGTTATTTAGTTAAGTTTACTTACCATTGACATGCCAGTGACTTGACCTAGACAGTGAGTAATGGCAAAAAAAAGGACATATTTCGACATATAAAGGACATATTTTCTGTGTTATTGGAAATGGGTAAGTAGTCTTTAATTTCCCCTACTGCCTTTAGGTCACTCTGTCTTACAAAGAGTCATGTGTAATGTGGTAGAAGTAGGGAAATGTAACACAACTGGTATAGACACAGTAAGCCTCTGCTCTCAGTCTTACCCTGCCCCAGTTCAGCATAAAACTACAATTTTTCCCATCTTTGTTCCATCTACCCCTTCTTATACTACGGTTAGACATACATTAATCCTGACTGACAAGAAATCTATAATTAATGTCTCTCAGGTGAATGTCATCACTGAGATCTCAGTCATTTTCTCCTTTATGAATCTTCATAAGCCACTTAAGATGTCTGTGTTAATATCCTTTAAAATGTTATTCAGAATTGCTTTATATCTCCTCCGAATTATTACATCTAGACAATGTAATGATCTTTCTGGATTATGAGCATCTTTAACTGTGACCCTAACTGGAAACAAAAAATACACAGGCATGTACACACAGGCAGGACCTGGAATGGAAGGTCTGGGTTTGCGCAGGATTTGATGAGATTTGCCTCAGTAGAGTCCTCTAGGTAATTATTCAATGTCACCATTTTCTGTTCTATTATAATATGCTCTACAGGAGTTAGATCATGAATATCCCAGACAACTCAGAAAATATAGAAATACATAAATAGAGTAAAAATAATCACTTTATTTTATTTTTCAGTATAAATGGAAATTACAAGTACAAACACTCTCATTTCACTTGATTTGCAGAATTAGTATAGAGCAATACTTTCCATTTTCTATTTTGAAACTGTTCTGTTGTGTGAACCTCTAACCACATAAAAGCTGTTTGGAAACTTGTGGGTATGCTTGCTGATTTCATCCTCAAATATATTTTTAAGACTTTGTCATGTATATGGAAAAACACAGTCAGCTATGCAAGATTGGTATTTACAGAATCCTCTTGATTTTCTGGATTGGATTTGAGCCAGAAATATTACAAACTGTGTCACAAAAATCAATGTCTGTAAAAACACAGACACTTCATGTATCTTCTGATCTAAGTGAAATGACCTTACAACAAGCAGCACTGAAGATGTCATGCAAGCATGAAAAGATGCAGTCTGTTTTCACATATATAATCTGATATGTCCTACACCTAGCGTATGGTCATCAATGGGATCATTACTTGACTGTGATCATAAGTTAAAGATGTCCACTAAGTGTGGAGTTTCAATGAATTCAGAGTCACTATCTGCACTACAAAAGCAACTGGGTATTTGAATGATCATGCATGTTCTCCATGAACCAAACTTTATGCCCTGCTGTCTGAATGGGGAAGGAAGAAGTGGAGCGATAACCGCCACCATATCCCCCCACCCCAAAATATCCAAAACATAGCTAGATGTAGGTTACTTAACAAGCTAAATAAGAGACGTAACTACTAATACTGGAGTAAGATTCTTTGCCTTCTCCCCAACTTTCTGGAAGGCAACAATACTAGAGGATGTGACTATTAAGCATTTTTATATTGCTTGCATATAGGAACAAAATTATTTCTGATTAAGACATGACAGTTTTGAAATTTTCCTCCTTTGACCTTGCACTTATTTCAAGAGTCTTGAATGTCTTCCAATGGAGAGGCAAAAATTATTAAAATAAACTGCAGATTTTCTTTTTTTTAAATCACTTTTACAATTTAACATATATTTTAAAAACAAATTCAAACCAAGATTATATTTTATCTACTGAAATATCACCTAGAAGAATCCCATCATGACATTGAAAACCCATACACTGTAAGAAAAGAGAAAAACAGCCTTATTTTTGAATTACCTCATTAAAAGGAGAACATTATACAAAAGCAACCAGCTATCCCTTATTTTGGGGATCGGTTATAGGAGGCTGTTTAGAAATTTGTATGCATTTATTAACATTTCATTAAGTGTCTAACATTGTGGTTTATCAGTTGTATCACCTTGTAGAATCCTGGGTGTAGTTCACTTATTGTCAGATAATTGTATGCTGTTCATAAATCAATACACTGTTTCAATCCTGCTTTGGTTTAAACTATGTGAACTGAACAGTTTTTCACAGTGCCTAATAGGCTGATTCAAGAAAGTGATACAAATCAGCATCTTTATTTACAAAAGTAGCACTCAGAACAGATATTACTATAGTCCTGCAGACTCTGCAGGGACCAGGATTTCACCTAGCTGAACCTTCTCCTTTGTCCGGTAAAATCTGTGTTCTGTCTTGCAGTCTCACATTTACTGATAGCTTATATGTTTCTGTCTGAGTTGCCTTCGCGGTACTTCTAAGAATGTTTGTAAAAATCAAATTCGTGAGGCTGACATGCACTGTCACATGAGTTGTTCTTTAATAGGCTATTTCCTACCCAATCCTGGAAAAGCCATCAAAAAAATGTACGAACAGCCAAGAGCACAAGGCTACTATTCATGTGTGCAACGAATGAAGACAAGGAACATATGGTTAAGCATTACATCACTTCTGCAATATTTTCAAATAAATTAACTTCTGTTCAGTAAAAATTTGGAAAAACAGCTGCTTGTTATAGCATTAATGACTCTAGATATTATGTTTCCATAATGTGCCATTCAATTTGTTGTCAGTTATTGTTTAAAGATGCAGGCTTTAGCCAGAGTTGGCTCCATTTTTATTATAGCTGATGTCAAGTAAAATCTGAAATGCAATAAAGGAGAAAATTTGTGATTGAAGTATAAGGTGATACGAGCTTTGGTATATCAACATTGTTTAGTATATCCAGTAACTTATTTTGCTGAACTGTTTTTTGGGGGAGAGAGATTTCTTTTCTTGTTTTATAATTAAGTATGTTGATATTCTCTTCTTTTTATGAGAAATTTACCTTTCCTGTTTATGGAAGGCTGAAGGTAAAAATGTAAAAGGTACAAAGGTAAATATGTTGTAACATAACATCAGATAAAGTTATCTGACAGTAGCTTAATTCTAGTAACATTTACTAGTAAGAAAAAAGGTGGATTTCATCACGACTTAAGCTCATTTCCTTTAATACATGAAGCTCTGAGTAGGTTCACGGTGGAAAATTGTAAAAAGTATTTTGACTAGCCAGTTAGATTTCTTCTTACCTTTTAGTCTTTTAGTCATTTCAATTTAAAAGGTAAAAAAAATAAAGAGGATATTAAGTAAGAATTCAAAAATGTTTTGAACTCTGTACATACTGTGTCTTATATTGGAAAGTAGTATAATGATTTTGTATAAAACATTGAACTGCAATATGTCTTACTTTATTAGGCAGATTAATAATTTCTAACTAAATATATCAAATATATTGTGAGGGTATTTTGAAGAGTCTCTATAAACATGGTCATGTACAAGATTATGTAAAAGAAATATTGCTTTCTAGGAAATACAACACCCAAAGTGATATTTTAAAAACTTTATAAAGTTCTTTTGTTTGTTTTTAAATAAGAAAACATACCTCCAAGCTAGTGATAAAGACACACACTGCTGTTAAGATTAGGCACTATAGATAGTGGACTTGTGAGTTTCAGAAACAAGGATTAATATTTTCTCCTCTGCTCTTCCTTTTAGAAGTACAAGAGTTCCAATATAGCTGAAATCATTCTCTGATAGCAAATCTGCCTTGCATTATCATCACAGGAACTAACCATCATGGGATTTCTGTGATTTTTGAATTTTTGGGTTCTGACAAATGTTTCATTTTTGGTTCTTGACAAAGAAGCCGTCATAAGGATGAACATTTCAAGTATGACCTCAACATATCTAGAATGATTTCCTGACATAAAAAAAATCTTTGTTGCAATTGTAATTTTCTTTACAGCAAATAATACGTTTTTATAATAAAAATTATTACCCTAATGTGAATATTTCAACTATATCACTCTACTGCTTTCATACTCTCACAAAAATGATTTAGATAGAGATTTTCTGTGTTTCCAGATGGTTCTTATGTGCTCCACGGAAGAAAATATAAAAGAAAAGGTAAAATGCAACAAAAAGAAATAAAATCTTTGCAAATTAAAAAGAAGCATATCCTGCAAAATGGTAATTTAGTCAGCTGACCTTTTAAAACACTGGGACATCTCTCAGAGCAATTGTATGCACCAAGTCAGACTTTAGAAGTAGACTTTTATTATTTAACTGCATGAACATTAACAGATGAATGATTAGTGAGGAAGTCCACAGCATTGATTAGATTGGTCAGTCTGTGATTGAGATAATCCAGGTTTAAATTTGTGCTGTGCAAGACACTTTAAAAGCAGTAAGTTCCTAAAAATACAGATAGAAGATGAATGGGATTTTTTAAACAGCAGTGCATTTAAATGCCATTGAAATCAATAAGTAACTCTACCACTATCCAAAAAAGCACTTAGGCTTTTAAAATGCTAGATAGTCATTTGAGACACAGAGGGTGATTAAAAAAGAGGACGACCTTTAAGTACAAAGAGTCAGTAGGTGTTTTAAGTTTACACCTGGCTCTGCAGTGAAAGCCCAGCTGTACTGCATTGCTCTGAGAGGCCTTTTATTCCCTTTGCTAAGATTAGGCTGTTGGGTGGTCAGGTTTGTAAGTGCTATAGGTGAGGGAAGTGCCTTGCACTCACTGATGCAGTAGATTCACAGTTATAATAGACTCCTGAAGTGTAATAAGCAAGTCTTGAAAGGACATGAAGCCAGACTTACTGTTTCTTGGTCAGCATACAAAAAGTGGGTGTTGCATTTTGAAACCTGTAGTGGGGGTGGTGGCGGGGGAAAGAGATACCAAATCAGTATCAGATTCACAGTCTGTGGACTGTAGGTCCAATCACCTTCCTAGGAGTGAACTGAGTTCCCAAATAGTGTGATCAACTATAAACTCGACTCTAGCAGTATCGGACTCACGAACAGTGAGTCAACTGTGGGTCCAATCGCCCCCTCCGCAAACAAATAGTCGAGTTCACAAACAGCAGGATTTATTCAAATGCAACATTTACAAAGCAGGTTTTGGATGTCAGTATAGGAAATTCTCTACTAGAGTGTGGGGCTTTTAGCTAGCTCTGATGTACGAATGTGCAATCATCACTCGCCGCAGAAGATGGGAGATGGCTCTCAGTCTCGAGTCTCCTCAGGCAGCGTCCCAACCCGAGGGGAGGAAAGCGGGGGATCAGCATGTTAACTGACCCAGAAGTTAGGATGGAGTCTTTCTTCTTCCTTTCTGTCCTTCTCTCGCTCCTTCTTCTTCTTCCTACTGATTTGCCTTTTATGTATTTTCTTTTACATTCATGTGGAGCTTGAGTGACTCTAGTCATATTTTTTTCATTATTCATTGATTTCCAAATAGTCTCCCAAGTTAATCTAAAATCTAGAGAGCTTGCTCAGTGGGGTGGGGTTGTGTATTGGTATTATAATGAGATTAGAAGGAGGAGAAGTTTGAGGAAAGTCTACCAGAAGGCACTAATCTGCCACCATTGTTGTCCCAGCACCAGACATCACACTATGCTGTGGCCCATCAGCTGTGTGGCACCACCAGGCTACCGCCTCTGCAGGGAGTGCAAGAGTTTGGCCGCGGTGTCTTCACTCTGCTCCACCCTCCATTCACTCAAAGTTAAAGTTTGGCTGTGGAGTCTCCGTTCTGCTTCACTCTTCGTTTGCTCTTATCAATGTGTGCTAGAAGGGCAGACTGTGTTGCCAAGGGAATTGTGGAGAGGTAGATTGCGCACATACCAGCCATCCTGGATGTGTATCACCCCGAGCAAGCTTCTGTAATGCCTAAACTTCTGTTAGGCCCTAGATTTTCTCTAAGTTTCCCCTTTCCCAGGCCATTCTTCCACAGTGGGTATAAGCACCCACTCTTGTCAGTTTCTGATATCATGACAGTGTGCTCTTGAAAACCCATTTGCCCTATTTTTCATTTTCGGGTACATAAATATTTCTCAAAGCTTTATTTTCTCTGTACCTGAGTTCTTTGTTTACATGATAGTCAAGAAGATAGATAATAATATTTCCCTACCTCCCTGGGGTATTTTGATGATGGTAACATTAATGTTTGTGAGGTGATTATGTTTTACTGTAACATAAAGTATACAAATATTACATGTAGATTCTCTAGTATTACATTTCAAAGAAACAAAAGGTCATTGAAGATAATTGTAACAGTCTGGGTCACCCTGAGTATATGCTAGAGTGAGAAGTATTTTACCATTTTGTCATGAAGTTTTCTGAACCACATCCATGTTTGGGTTTACTATGAGTTTTTGTGAATTATGGGGCAGATGCACAGTTGTTGGAATACAGTCAATACTTTTCCAAGTGCAGACAAGATCATAATAAGTAAATCAAAATAGAAGTATGTTCCTAACAAGTATTTGCCTTCCAGAATAAATAAAGAAACCTAGTCACTTAGCACGGGCTAGCAAACTGGCAGAACTTCAGCATTAAAAAAAAAAGACCCAGCCACGTGAAAATTATTTTCTATAGATGCGAGGACTAGCCAAGAGCAAAAGATGAAAGATTTGAATTGAGAGGAAAATATTCAAGATTACTGCTAAAATTCTGGAAGGAAATAGTTTGCTGATATTTTCAGCATTATTTAGAGCTCTGATCACTCTATTGCTATAAATATATTGTATGTATTAAAAAAAGATCCAGATCATAGAATCATAGAATCATAGAATCATAGAATGCCTAAGGTTCGAAGGGACCTCTAGAGGTCATCTAGTCCAACCCCCCTGCACACGCAGGGCCACCTAGAGCACGTGGCACAGGGCTGCATCCAAGCGGGTCTTGAAGATCTCCAGAGAAGGAGACTCCACAACCTCTCTGGGCAGCCTGTTCCAGTGCTCTGTCACCCTCAAATGACAATGGTGATGATATTTACAGAATATCTTCCAGATAAAAAGACCAAGTAGACTTGGATGATTCAGTAGGGAGAGAGGTGAATGAGAAGGAATGGTGTGGAGAAGTTCAATAAAGAGTTCAGTATTGTTTGTTAAGTGAAAGCTAGTGGTACCCTAAAATGTCAAGTTTAAAACAAGTAAAAGAAAGTATGGTGTTCTCATACAGTTTGGTAGTACTGTGAGTTTCCTGCATAGATAGTAAAAAAAAAAAAATTGTTCCCTATCATCTCTCTCTTAGCTCTCCTTTCTCTTCTGAACTTTGCCTATACAGGCTAAAAGTTTCTGAAGGTTATTGACAAGGTTAGTTGTCTTTCAAAACAATGCAAATTAACTTATTAGATATGCATAATACAAATGCAGTTGGTTCAAAAATAGCAAGACAAAATGCTCAGGGATTGATGGCTTTTAAAGAAAACAGCTAGATATCACCTCTGGCTTTGAAAGCCAATAACCTGTAGACTACCAGAGACTAGAAGCGTATACCAGAAGAAAGATCATTCTGATCATTCTATACCACTATTTCTTCTTTCCCTTGAAATGCACTGGCTATTGTCAAAAGAGCACTATGTTCAAAACGCAGATTCTTGATTTGACATAATATTGACAGAATATTTTCATATTCATCAGTAATTCATATTGATGTAATTTTAAGCTTGAGCTAACTTTTTTTTTTAGATGGATTATGTAATATGTCAGTAAGGGCATATAGAACTAGATGACTTTCACATCTCATTCACAGAACAACTTCTGATGACTCTGTTTGACTTAAATAACATTACTGTAGTAGATGTTAAGGTAATAGTTTTTTTGTTTGAGAGACAAAAATAAATCCAAGTCTTTCTAAAATATAGAAATCAGAAAAAAACTTCAGTGGGACACAGACTCTCAAACTGCAATTTCAAAAGAGTAAAGGCAGCTAAAAAAGTAAAACATACTATGAACTGAGTTGTTAAGGGAAAGTCTATTGTCCTGGTATTTGATAATATGGAAGAATTAAAAATATATTCTGCCAAAATTCTCTGAGGAAACTGATTTATTTTATTGAAAACAGGTCCTCAAGACTGAAGACATTTTGATGTCTATAAAAGAGAAAAAAAAAAGGGGGAAAGAAATCATTTACTAAAACATGAAAAAGATTTTAGCCAATCCTTTCTTGGAACTCTGCTTTTTGGAATTGAGATTTTACAGAAAAAGTAAATGCCCTGAAAAATATTGTACAATTTAAGCAGTACTTTCCATTGAAAAGCATGTATCGATATTTTCAATATATGCTAGTTTGGTGCCTTCAAAAGTGTCAACAAAACTAGTATCTCTAGTTGTATTTTAGTATCTGAATTTATGTTTTATGTTTATGCTTATGTTTTATCTGAGTTTAAAAATACGAAGAGCACCTTTTGTAGCAAAAAATCTTATGTGAAATGTCTCTAAAAGTGTATGTATCAGACTAAATACCTACTTTTTCTAGCAAGTACTTAGTTCCCAAATGGAGATACAGGGATATTCAGACAAGATTGCATAAATAAGCAAATTTACATAAGCAAAATTACAAATATTTATTTTGAATTCTAGAGAAAGATAAAAGAGCTCACATTTGCTTAACAAAGTTCATCATTCTGCATTTTTTATAAATGTAGTCACTTGAAAGGAGATGAAGAACTGATCTAGAAACCAATTATCCTATTGATCAGTCAGTGATAAAATAATGTTTCTCATCACAAATTTTCTCTTGACAGAAGCTGTATTAGTGACACACAAAAATAAAACAAACAAACAAAAAGGATAATGAATAAGCAAAGGATTTGCTGATTTCTTAACTACTCACACTGTAGGATTTGTACTTACATTGTAAGACTGAAACTTGACACACAGCTCAAGCAAATACTGTATGAAAGAAAATTCTCTGAACATTGAAACAAATCTCTTTTTATAGTGTATGGATCATCCATGAAAGCAACCAAGAGTAGGTTTATAATCAGCACTCTTCAGCTTCCTTACAGTATAGGAATTCTCCTTACAGTATGGGAATAGTACTGATTCCCAGTTTCACTTGTACGTTCTTCTTTCCTTGGATAACCAGAATGATCATGCAAGAAGACTAAGCCTTCAATCTAGATAACTAACTAACATAGCTTCTTTAAAATATCCCTCTCTTCCTACTATATGAAAGGGGATACTAAAAGAAAAGTTTGATGTTCTTTATATATAGCAATTTTCAGTGTGCCCTTTAATGTGTCTAAAGTACTGAATACTAGAATACAGAAATAGGTCAGGAAAAATTAGCAACAAGATTACTTTTTCAGTGAAAAGTTGTCCAAGAGAAAGTAGAAATTTCTAATGCTAGACAGGACTGCAATTTAACTGTACTTCTCAACCAGCAGAACGAGGGGAGGAAACTATTCCATTCTGTCTGATAGCAGAACATGAATTACAGATCACACTGTATTAGTCACTTGTTGCTTGATGACCCAATTATATAGAAATAACATTTATAGCCTCCTGGTGATCAGATGGTTGAAAATGTTTCTATTTTCTTCAGTGACCATAAAATTGTCAGCATTTATTTTCAGCTGATTTAAGGAAGAGGTAAATAACAGCCTGCATTTTCTAAGCAAGACTTTCATTTTTGTGTACTAATCTGGGAATATGTTAGGGATTTTTAAAGCAAAAATATATATTTTTTTACTTATTATTTTATTACTTATTATTTACTTATGCTAATATTTCCTAATTTTTTCATTAAGTTTTTTTTTCATTTTCATTTTTTTCATTTGAATTTAAGAGACTACTCAAATGGGGGAAAATGGAAACACATTCACCTATGTTCTCTTTGTTTTCAGAAAGAAGAAGAAAACTCAAAGTGAGATTCAGATATCGTAACAGTTTTCATGAGCCCTTTAGCTATACTTTATGGTCTTTTAGCTGTAGGCTGCTGACCTCCTGACTGCTGCCTTTTTCCTCACACCATATTGGAAAATTAAAAATATTTAATACTATAAAATATTTTATTATTATATGACTGTAAGGATCCAAGGTCATTACTCTGAACTGCAATGGAGGTAGCTATCCAGAATACAAACAGCATTAGAAAAATGAGGTCCTGGTACAAACAAAAGGCCTGGTACACTTGGTTACACAGACATGACTACACTGTTTGACGCAGAAGCCCATGCATAAATCTTTCCTATTTCTTTTGGAAAACCCATATGTGCGATCAGACTAATGTTCCTGACACTTGCTTGGTTTAACATTTAAGAAACCGTATGTAAGCTATTTGGTCATCTGTGTAGAGCTACCAAGCATCATACAATCTAATGGCATGGCCTTACAGAGCTGCCTGATGCCTGATCTCTTAGATTAACATGCTAATAGTGTGCTAAGAATTGGTATGTCTTTGCAGTTAATCTGAACCTTGCTGGGAGAAGACTATTAGTCAGCAATAGGTATTGTTAATTCTCTGAATGAGCAGTCGTTTAAGAGCAGTTAAGCTTACATGCAACCAATGATTAAACAATTTCTTAAGTGCAACACACTATAGATTTGATTCCAGACAACACAATGATTTTTTATTTTTTATTGTAGGTGAAGTCTACAGTAAAGTATGGCTTCTGACAAATTTCATTTAACCTTAATCTCTCATACCTTCTATTGTCCACCCAAAATAACCATTTCTTTCTGGCATTTTTACAAACCCAAGGAAGTAATTCAGAAAATACAAGGAAAGCAAATCTGATTATGTTACACAGTTTGGAATTGCAACCATAATTCCAGTATTCATGAGGCAAAACAAAGAACTTTTCATAAAGTATCGGCTTGTATTGAAAGATACATTTTTTTCCTGATTAATATTTTGCTAAAAACAGTGAGAAAAAAAAAAAGGGGGATCAATTAGAAGTTAAAAGTAAAAATTTCTGGAGATTGCTGTAGATTTTCAATTTAATTGATTCCTTATTACCTTACTATAAGCAGCTATTGTGCCTTATTGTATATTGGCCTTCTGAACAAGGTCTAATACAAATCATTGAAATACAAAAGTAACTCCTTTTTTTTCCCCCTCATTTCTCCATTTTTTCAAGTATGAATTTAATTATGGTCTTACAAGCAACATAATCCATGAGGAAGAGCACACAAGAAAAGCAGGAAAATGTGTAAAATTCCAAATGAAGAAATGAGATTTCTAGAAATTGGCATTTTCTCTGACACAATTATAGTTTATTTAGGAAAGAAAAACAATTAAAAAATAGTGGAGCTGGAAATTTAGAGAAAAAATAGTAAAAACAAATAAAATTGAATGAAGACACGACATTTTTCTTTTAATCATCCTATAGAATATTAAATTGAATTGTCTTCCTGGACTAATGTCACCAGAGAGTGACATTAATTGGACTTCATCTTTTCCTTCAGTTTGGTACAGACAACTTTCCAAATACAGATTTTCCTTATGACCAACATACATCCCCATTCTATATGGGGAAACCAAACATGGAACCTAAAGAAACCATATAGCAACTAGGAGGTGTCAGGCTCCAAACCTACAATAGACTGTAGTGTTCAATTTACTGAATTTAGAGTCAGTTTGAGACATTTAAAAAGCATTTTTTTGGTCTTCTAGAAATTACAAGAAAATATGTGATTTTTCACTTGATTAAAGAGATTCAGAAAATGGTTATGACAGTCTAAACAATTTTTTAATTAACCACGAGATTAGAAATAATATGAAAAAAATAATTTCCAAATGTACTGTTCAGCTATATAAATAGAATGGGTATAGTATTTATCAATACTATGTGCAACTGAATGTCAATAATGATTTACAACAGCATTATTGGGATCTTTATTATATAGAGTTGTAATTAAATATCTAAGTTTTTAGAAAGAAAGATGATAACAGAATGGTTTTAGCTAAAGCACCTCCTGGTAATTAGTTTCTGAACTTCAGAATAGAGAATTATCTGTCTGAACATAGGAAGAGGATAAATAATGTCATACACATATCCAGGCCAATGTTGTCTTTCTATTGAGGGACTAAATTACAGCGGTTTATGGATTTTAGTCAATATCTAATTTCCTCCAAACTAATCAGATTGATTTTAAGGATTAAATTATTGCAGAAGAGGGTATACTACATTTGTAAATTTACAAAGTGAAAGGGATGTTCATGCAGCTTTAAAGCTTCAGAAATGTGTGTGACATTTCATTAAAAGCTTTCATCAGTCTTTTTTACACTAAGAAAATTTGCTAGTGACACAGAGCTGGGAAGTGTTATCAATACAGAAGAAAATCAAAATGTCATACAGGAAGAACCAGATTAATTTGAAATACTTGAATAATAGAAACAGAATGAAGTGTACTAACACAAACTATAATACTAGGTACTCACGGAGTAATCATAAGCATTAACAGTTCCAAACATTCAAAAATAATGAACCAGGCCACTGAAAAAGTCTTAAGGAACTGACCTTAAATATACAAATTTTTAAATAATGCATTTAAAATTCTTAATTTTCCTTGCTTCTTATTGAGCCTTTGAGCCTTCATTCTTAAGTAAATACTTACAATCTGTGTTAGAAAGTATTTAAAATGGGAGAAAAAGTAGATTCTCAATGAAAGGAATCCCTGAGTATTGGAGGGGAAAGACTAGTATTACTGTGCCTCTTGTTGTTGATAAAAAATCAGGTCCAGGCAGCAAACTTCAGGATTTAGGCATCAATGAAAGTTTCAATTTCCCATTTAATATGATACAAAAACAACAGCAACAACAACAAAAATAACTCATTTTTCTTGCTTTTCTTTTGTTTATTTCAGGAGCTATTTTGATAAGAAGCAGGATATTTTTCCTTCTTTGTGAGGAAATTGTTTCCTTCCTTTTGGTCAAGGTGCTTCAGGCATCTTTGGTGCCATCTGGATAAAGACAGCCCATATACCTATATTTCTTTGGTGGAACCATGAGACGGGGAAGGCTGATATGTCTTCCTTAGCTTTTTTTTTTTAGTGTGCAAGAGGAACAGGGACAGCGTACCAAGATGCAGTCATTTTGATCTAAGAATGTTTATCATTCTTTCTATGTGTATAACCAGTATTTACACAATTATATCAATCTAAGTCTGAACTCCCAAATCATTCATGTTGCTTGCAGATTGGCTTAGACTCCAAAGTGACAAGGTAGAGAAATTTAGGAACCTATTATTTCACACATTACACCTGCATCATTAGGTAGTGTAGGTACAAAGGACTGAAGGCAATAAAATGGCTTGGATGAGGGCACAGAGTGCACCCTCAGCAAGGTTGCAGGTGACACCAAACTGGGAGGAGTGGTCGACATTCCCGAGGGCTGTGCTGCCAATCAGAGAGACCTAGGCAGGATGGAGAGTTGGGCAGAGAGGAACCTTGTGAGGTTCAACAAGGACAAGTGTAGGGTCTTGCACCTGGGGAGGAATAACCCCAGGCACCAGGACAGATTAGGGTTTGGCCTGCTAGAAAGCAGCTTTGCAAAGAGCGATTTGGGAGTCTTGGTTGACAACAAGTTAACCATGAGTCAGCAATGTGCCCTCATGGCCAGGAAGACCAATGGGATCCTGGCCTGCATCAGGAGGAGTGTTGCCAGCAGGTTGAAGGAGGGGATCCTGCCCCTCTGCTCAGGCCTCTGGGGAGGCCGCACCTGGAGTATTGTGTGCAGTTCTGGGCTCCCCAGTACAAGAGGGATGTGGAGCTTCTAGAGAGGATCCAGCGAAGAGCCACAAAGACAATTAAGGCACTGGAGCATTTGTCATATGAGGAAAGACTAAGCGAGCTGGGCCTGTTTAGGCTGGAGAAGATTGAGTGGGGATTTGATCAATATGTAAAAATGTACAATTTGTACAAATATCTGAGGGGAGAATGTAGGGAGGATGGGACCAAACTCTTCCCGGTGGTGGCCAGTGACAGGACAAGGGGTAATAGGTACAAGATGAAACACAGGAAGTTCCACCTCCATGTGAGGAAGAACCTCTTTCCTATGAGGGTGACAGATCCCTAGCACAGGCTGCCCAGAGAGGTTGTGGAGTCTCCTTCTCTGGAGATCTTCCAAACCCACCCTGTGCCACGTGCTCTAGGAGTCCCTGCTGGAGCAGAGAGACTGGACTAGATGGTCTTTAGAGGTCCCTTCCAACCTTAACTACTTTGTCATTCTATAATTTTTGCAAAGTAAAATCAATTTAGCAAACATTTATTTTATAGTAGTGCAGTTTTTGTTTCTCTTCCAGAATAAGTGATTTGTTCCAGTGTAAACAAGAATTCCTAGGTATATTATACACTTTTGTAAGGCCACGTTTCTACACTTTTACTTTCTTTATAGCATATTACAACTCTGTTTGCAAATAAAAAAAATGACAATTTGTGATAGGAATTACTTCATGTTTTCATAGGATTCAAAAGCTCAGCCTCTTGTTTACTTCAACTGTGACTTGATACTTGAATACCACAGCCTATAAGCAATGATGAATGGTCAGTAGTGGGCAGAAAGAAAGGTGACTTTTTTCACTGACATCTATGTACAAAATTAAATATTTATTTCACTATTAAGATAGGGCTGTCAAAGGTTTCTTAACTGTAAACTAGTAAAATGATATGGTAGCCTGCTGTTGACATAAATTGCTGTAGACCGTTATATGTGACCTTTCAAAATTTTGATAATCTCCTTTGGATTGTATTCTCTAAAGGAATTGTATTCTCGGCCAAGAGTTGATTTTATACCTTCATATACTTCATTTCAGAGCAATGAAAGGGGCTTCTTTGAGCTCTCATAGTATTCAGTAGAAATGTTTGATTTTATTTATTTATTCAATATTTCTAGTGATATTCTATAGCAAGGAAAAGATTTTTTTGACTTATGTCTTTAATCTCATACGCTGATACTTCAATATAATTACACCAAACAGATATTTTTACAATAATTATCTTGTTAAGAACGCTTTTTACACATGTATTTTATGAAATAATTTTCTAAAATTGAAATAAAAATGACAGCTGTAATGGATTAGTTCATAAATTGCTGTGTTAAGAGTTTCTATTTAAGCAAATTGCCTAACTGCATATGATTTTATATGTAATTATCACTGTTATAAGACTGACTTGCTTTGGTCCCAGATATGTATGAGTTCAACACACCCACCTACTTCATAGCTTTGTTTGCTCTATTTAGTAATTTAGACTGTGTTAGAGATGGGAGTTAGTAGAGGGAGCTTTGATGAAGCACCCTGACTACAATAGCAGCTTAACATTTCACAACAGTGAGTTTCCCAAAGAAGAGAGAGATTAACTCTATAGGAAGTTAATATTGTAGCCTTGATTCACAGATCAAATGGTAGTATTAGAAAATTAATGTCTGGAGTTTGCACAAACTTGTCTGATTGAGTGACTGAGACTTGAATTATTTGATGCTCACTTTCCAAAGAGTACTTGCTTTAAAGGGTTTCAGTGTTTAAATATTGCAACTTACAATTATTTTAAGACTGGGTGATTTTTTTTTTTGCTTTGTTTTTGTCAGTTATCTTATTCGCAAAGGAATTCATGTAGTAGTCATAAACATTTATGAATTGTGTCAATTTTCCATATCATTTAACATAAAAGGAAATGAGGAAAAAGGTTCTAAAATGCCAAAAGAAAGTGTCATTTTCCTGTTCTTAAAAAGGCAATAAAAAACTTCTAATAGATGCACTGAACAACAAAATATAGATTTTGTTCTACATTGTGTCTGATAAACAAAGATAGCAGTAGATGGTTCATTCCAAATATTGGAAGCAGGAAGGCAAGATTAAGAGGCCAGAGCCTGTCTGATTATCACAAAAAGGAAAGCAAAATGTATCATCAGAGATAGACTAGGCCAGGAAGCCCAGGAGACTGTGCCGTGAGGCAGAGTTTGGCAGGGAAGATGAAGCAATGCAGTAACCAGCTCCACAAGGAAGCTCTGAAGAGCTGAGGGGATGACAAATGGTCAGAGGTCCCGACACAGTTAGACCCTTTCCACCAGGCTTGTTCAGGAGAGAAGTCCTTCTGTGAGGAGATTGCCTGTGGTCTATACAATAATGGGGAGTTTAGTTCATCAACCAGGATCAAATGTTACTTTCCCTAAAGTTTTGCTTCTCAGATGAGATGCAGTATCAGTTATAATACCAAAAGGCTTGAAAGTTCTCATTTCAAACTATTCATACTGTTTCATTTTGCCTGGCATAGCTGCGTATGCATTACAGCATGGAAATGGAATCAAGAGAGCATGTCTCTGTCCCCCACATGCATGAAAATATTCCGATTATGAAAAGACAGTGGATTTTTTTGTTGTTTGTTCATTTGTTTCATAGTCTGGCTTAATGAAACAGCGTTGGATAAAAGCACTACTGAATGAAATACTTCCCTTTCCAGGCATATTAATGCCATTGGGAGACACTGTGGTGGGTGTCTGCTACAGGCCGCCTGACCAGGGCGAAGAAGTTGATGAGGCCTTCTACAGACAGCTGGATATTGCCTCACGGTCACAGGCCCTGGTTCTCATGGGAGACTTCAACTTCCCCGACATCAACTGGAACGACAACACAGCCAGGCACAAACAGTCCTGGAGGTTCCTGCAGAGTGT
>VWPW01020063.1:44433-147551 GCA_013389825.1 Crypturellus undulatus
GGGAGGTGATTCTACCCCTCTACTCAGCCCTGGTGAGGCCACATCTGGAGTACTGTGTCCAGTTCTGGGCCCCCCAGTACAAGAGGGATGTGGAGCTGCTGGAGAGAGTCCAGCGCAGGGCCACGAGGATGGTCAGGGGCCTGGAACATCTGCCCTATGAGGAAAGGCTGAGGGAGCTGGGCCTGTTCAGCCTGGAGAAGAGAAGGCTGAGAGGGGATCTAATTAGTGTCTATAAGTACCTCAAGGGAGGCAGTGAGGAGGATGGGGCCGGCCTCTTTTCAGTAGTGGCCAGTGGCAGAACAAGAGGAAATGGCCACAAACTGAAACACCAAAAGTTCCACAGGAACTTAAGGAAAAATTTTTTGACAGTGAGGGTGACAGAGCACTGGAACAGGCTGCCCAGAGAGGTTGTGGAGTCTCCTTCTCTGGAGATCTTCAAGACCCGCTTGGATGCAGCCCTGTGCCACGTGCTCTAGGTGGCCCTGCGTGTGCAGGGGGGTTGGACTAGATGACCTCTAGAGGTCCCTTCCAACCTTAGGCATTCTATGATTCTATGATTCTATGATTCTATGATTCTATGATTCTTCGTTTTCTTTGTTTTTGTTAATGGGCTTGAAAAAGATGTGCTCTGTTTAGATTGAAACTAAATATTTTGCTTTGTCACAAGTGCCATTTTTCTTTCTATTTTTTTTAATAGAGAAATAAAATAAATTACTAAATGATTTTCCCTTCACTATTTCTGTTCATCAGCTATACCACCCTTATCAGTTACAAAGATACTCTTGAGCAGGTTGCATCTTCTAACAAATATTTATCTTTTGAGTGAGACCTGGTTCTTCAAAGAATAATATACAAAATTACAGACTGGTGAAAGAAGTATTGCTGGAAATACTTCCACCTATTGCTTGAAAAAAAATCAGAAAAAAAAAGATTCATCCTAATGTACTCCTAGGAAATTTCACAAGATATTCTTAAGCTTTTTTCTGAAAAATTCTCTATATGGCATATTGGAAGAAGAACTGTGGCTTGCCACGGTCTGAACTGCGTACCAAGTGCTTCATGGCTCCTTCCACTTTTACTGGGACTATTTTTAGGAAAAAGAAATTATGAAAGATCCCAGTTGTTTGCTTCAGCCTCTGATCACAGGGATGGCTATTGTGTATGGAACCTTGAAGAGAAACTTGGTGATGCGTAGACAAATAGGTGAATACCTTTGGACTATTTCATGATTTTTTATTATTTCTTCTCTCTGAAATGCGTATTAGTCAGGACACCTGTTTGTATTTACCATGCACTTACCTTGCAATTTTTTGTTACTTGGGGATGACTTTTGTGCAGTTATATCCCTTTGGTAGTCACACTGCTAAAATACTCCTGTAAAATTCTTATGATTTATAGGTGTCACTGGCATCTGCATTGTCTTGCTGTTTTATTAATGTTTTTATCTGTATATTCAATTATAAATTGTATTCAAACAAGAGAGATGCCAATGTACTATCTCTCTGTTGTGTGATAAACACATTAGGTGCAGCTTGGTTATGTATTGCAGTACATTTCTATTTACCAAATGCTAGTTACTGGGCAGTTAGGCACTATTTGTTGGTTCACTGAATAAATAGAGAAAAAACATGATCATTTGCTATAATTCAATAGTAACGCTATTTGCTGTAGCGGTAATTGGGACTCTAAGAAAGTGACGCTGGTTGCATTTAAATA
This sequence comes from Crypturellus undulatus, assembly GCA_013389825.1. NCBI lineage: Eukaryota > Metazoa > Chordata > Aves > Tinamiformes > Tinamidae > Crypturellus > Crypturellus undulatus. The sequence continues at coordinate 46,150 of VWPW01020063.1, forward strand.
CTATTGCATTATTTTTCTTCTTTTTTAATAAAACATATACTTGAACTGTTTTTATTCCCTCTTTGATCATTTGCTTTTGCGTTTGTTTATACAAATATGTTTCAGCAGATTTGTGTATAATTATTGGATATGGCCCTAACTGTTTGAAAAGATTTAGACTAAGAAAGGACATTTCAGTAGGCTATTATTAAAAACTGTTTGTTCTTTTGTTTTTTTTAGTCATTATGAAATGAAATGACTGGAACTTACCTTGTAGTTTTAAATGTTTCATCTGCATTCTCTAACTCATGTCATGCATAATAGAAATGGATAAATAATTAGTAATAAATTGCCTAGCAATACCATATAGTGACAAGCCAGAAAAAAAAAATCTCTATTCTTAGCTTGGATTTAAGGCTGCTAGTCATATGCAAAAAAATGTGTTTCATTTCTTTGAAGCCAGATTGAGCAGCCTGAGAACACCCTGCCAAGATTAATTAATGCCCTGTGTCATGAGATATGCAGAACACACATTTATAGTATGTTGAATCTATATGACCTTGACAACCATAATTATAAATATATTTTGTGAACAGTCTTTTGTAAGAATCATATAAAACACATATAATGAATGCAGCTCTATGGAGTACTCTGCTGTTCTCTAATTCACTGCCAAATATAATTTCAAACTCACAGAGTATTCCAAACAATTTCCAGATGATGTTGTGTATACATGTGTGTGTGTATGTATATTCATGAATGTTTAGAAACAAGAGAATTATCAAGTAAAAGTGATTCTGAAAAATGTTGAGCCTTCTTTTATCCTCAGTTTCAGGGAAAAATGAACCTATTTTGCCTAATAGGAGGCACCATTCTACTTGGTATAGAGGAAACACAAATGTTGCTTTCTGCATAAGCCAAAAACTTAGGGATTTCTGATGGCCTCTAAGGTAAAGTGCTGGCCTAGGCCTAATATGTCTACATTCAATTCCAGTTTCAAATCCTTTTAGAAACTGTTTTTTCCTCTATCTTTCCCCACTGGAGACACTAAGAATATTATAAACAATCATTATGTTTTTACAATGCCTCATGTGATCTGGGCTAGGTCCTCCAGGGATCCTGGTTATCTTGTGACACCTGAATGTAGAAGCATTCAGCTTGACCTCTAGCTAAGCTGTGCATCTCGTTGCTTGATGATTTTTTGTCTTTAAAAAATATTAAAAGTTCAAGGTACTAATTTGAATTAGGTCTTTATCCAATTCTGAAATGATATCTAATAGTCTATGTAGTTCAAATAGTATAAAATAATTACTTTTTGTAAAATTCCAGATAACTTTTAGGGCAGAAGAAATACAGTAAGACTCAGATTAATGAATGAGTTGTCACTCATTCTTTTTCAATCTTTGTTGTTATTTATAAAATTATTTGTACAATATGAGGGCACTAGGTGTGTATGTTCTGGACAATTCTATTCTTGGTACTTTATAGAACCATAGCATCTTATAAACTATTGAGTCACTGTCTTCAATGAGCATTGGTGCTTTTAATGTTAGTTATATATTGAAAGTCTGACAGTTTAATTGACAGACAAGAAGTAAGAAACATCAGTGGAAGTGGCAAATTTTAACTTACAGAAGCGATTTAACTTACAGTAGGCTATTTGAACAGTGCTTGGATATACATTGATATAAGTGTTCGTGGCTGAGCTAGCGGATAGCTAAGACAGTCGTACAGGTCTTTTAACAGATGAATGCTTTTTATGCTAGTTGCCACAGTCAACAAAATGCATCTGTGGTAGCACAAAACTAATTCTTGTATTTTTCGTCTGGAAAGCCGATGGAAATGGTAAACAACAGAACCCACTGAGAGAACACTTTGACTGAAGAGCTGATGTCTACTAGGATTGCATCTGACAGAAGGGAAAAATATGAGAATTCTTATTAGAGTCTGAAATGCTTTTTCACTCAAGTTTCTTTTTGTTTTCAAAAATTGTGCTGTATATATCCCCCTAAAATTAAGAATTAAGATACCAGTGAGGTAAGGTATATGTAATTTAAGATCATAAAAGTCTTAATGAAGGCAACAGAATAACCTATGTGTAAGCATTTACATAAGCTTTTTCAGGTTTGGGTCTTGATGTGGCCATTTATAAAAACAAAATTATAAAAATAAATATATTTATATAAATATAATAAAATAAATACGAATAAAAAAATTAAAAAAAATCTGAGCACACTTGCATTTTGTAGCTTGTGGTATAAAAGCCAGAACTTAATCAAATTCAAAGAATGAATGGTAGTGATTTTAATGTTCTTTCAAAATACCCACCATACTTTGAGAACAATTCACTCCATAAACTCAGTAAGTTGTCAGTGTCTATAAGCTCTTCTGGAGCTTTGTGGCAAAGGATTCAAGAAATCTTCTAGAAATATTTCAATATATGAAAAGTATAATCAAGTACAGCACCTGGAAAAATAGATCTTAGCCTTCGTTTTGAATCTCCAAATGTTTCATAAGAATCTTGCTTTTGTTTCCTTTTTCATTTTTCATTAATGAGAGAATACATGAAGAGATTTACTGTTTGGAAACCATGGAGAGTGTACATTGCCATCTATGTTTTCAGAGCAAATCTTCAAATTAGTACAAAGTAGTGCTGTCTTATGAACTAATCACAAAGCAGTTTCTTGAAAAGTTTCCACTTCTATTTTTCATTATTAAAAAACAAACAAAACCAAACCAAAATAAAAATACACCTTCATATTGCAGGGATTTGAAAGCAAAGATTTTACATGAAGAATTCTGCCAGTTCTTCTTAGCATACTGTGTTTCTATGATGTCACATAAAATAGCTAATATCTATGAAATAGTGAAGTTGATAAAGATTTTAGGAAATTAAGCAATGTTTGTGTCTTTCATGAATGTCTAAGCCTTCTGACATGTTTGTCACTCAGAGTAATGTGATATCCTGAGTGTAGTTGCTGGAAGTTTTTATGAATGAGGAGTCAATGTTTAAATATTTGAAATTATTTTCCTAAATGTAATATGCTTATTTATCTTTGTGCCTTAAGCCTACCACTAAGCACTTTAGAGTTTCACACTGTGAGCTTTTATCTGTTCACTGTATATAGAAACTATAATTTTATAAAACTGTTCACTGCCTGTGAAATAATGCTAAAATACTGCTTTTGGCTCTGAAAAATCAAAATTATTTTTAAATATAAATCACAGTTATTCATATACATTTGAAAAGCAGAGAAGGAAGAGAAGTAAATTATTTTCAGGGAATCTGTGACAATAGGAGCACACTTGGTAATGAGGATGAGATAAGGGAAAACTGATTTTGATATACTACCAAACTAAAGCACCAAATAAAAGTATCACTAACATAACCATAAAAGGAATTGAGTGATCAAGTCAACAATACTGCCAGTTTCTTTTTGTGAACATCTATGAATGCTGAAGGAAGTGTGACATTAGTATTATATCTAGGAGAGCTTCAGGAACAGCATCAAATACAATTTAGCTATAAAGAGATGAAGCAATCTCTACTTTAGGAAGAAGGAGACAAAAAATAGGGAATATTTATTTCTCAGGCACCTGTTTCTGCAGGGAAAAGCTTAAAGAGAACTAAGTTACTGGGATTTAAAGAAAAAAATCTGCTTTTTTATGATGCAATCAAAATTCCAGAAATTGGAATGGCTCGCACTATAATCTGTATAAATTGAAGATTTCTCTGTGACCAGATATAATCTCCAGAATAATTTGCGCCACTTAAATAAGATCTTCTTTGATAATTTGCTGACTCAAAATAAAAACATTCTATATCACATATCCTGATACAAAATTTGGCTAAGGATTAAAGGAAAAAGACTTGAACCACTGTTGTTCAGCTTTCCATGGTCAGATTGCACAATGAGGACAAAACACCTGTGCACATTTTATCGTGAGTCAAGTCAACCAGATTTTTCAGAGGTGAAGCACAGATGCTGGTGAAATGAAGCACACTAACATAACAACATGAAATACTTACTAAAATATAATGCAAGTGACATTTGATTCTCACAAAGCAATTTTAATATGCAAAGTAAATTACCAGAAAGAGATACCTAAAAATTTAAAAGGAACAGCTATTGTTCTCTTACTCTCACAGATAATAATTTAAAGAGTTACTCAATTTGATGGTAATGGCTTCTCCAGTACAGGTTTGCTGTCCCCAGCCCCTTTTGCACAAATACCCTCAGTATTCATTGCGTCACATCCTGCTTAGCTGTGGGAGTGTTTGCTTAATGAATGCTTCCTCTGATACATAGAATTTAGACTACAAAACTTAAAAACATATCTTATTATACACATACATGCATACGTGATCATAGATCACATGGGGATCAGATGGGGAGTATTCCTCTTCTGTCACTGTAATCTTCTAAAAGAGTATCCGAAAGGCATGTAGTCTTGATTATTTGGCTTATTAGTTTGTATAAAACCAAGAGAGAAATGAGAATTCGTCTCAACTGAATACAGACATCTAAAATAGGTAGGACCAACATTCCCTTGAAGCTTCTTTCTTTTCTTACCATTTCTTTTGTGATCTAATCCAATCTTTGAGTGAATGCCTAATTTTGGATGGCTGCCTTGACTTAGAGCAGTTGAACATGTTTTGAACCCACATCTTGAATTGGGGAAGAGAGGGGATAAATCTTGGCTGAAATGTGAAAGGAGCTATTTTCTTTTTGTGAAAGTCTTCTGTGCAACGTCTTCTGTTCCAAAGGTGAAAGTGCACTTCAGTGCAATTCTGAAAGCCGAATGGAGAATATACTGTAATCATACAGCTTGATTTTGCTGATGCATCATAAAAATTGGGTCTGAAAAAGGAAATCCATTCCTAGAGGAAAATTTAAAAATATGGCTTTGGAGGCAGGAATGAATTTTTCCAGGATTTAGAAGTTCCCCTCAAACAAGAAGAACACACATACAAATAATTACTTGTGTTTTAATCTAATATTCTGACATTTGGGGAAGCATATTTTTATATTTCACTACTTATCTCTGTTTCTTCTTTTACTCTCACGTTTCATTCTCATCCTGCCACTTTTATTTTCTTTCTAGCATTTGTGTCCTTTTTATTCCTTCCTTTACCACAACTAAATATGTTGCAATGTTCTTCTCTAGCCTTTCTGTTCAATCCAAAGCTTATTTATTATATTTCCCCTTTTTGACTTTTCTTGACTGTCTCATTCCCAATTTTTCTCTTCCTAGAGATAAATATAGCAAAAAAAGTAAGATTTCATCATTGACTAGTAATGCAATACTCTGAAAGCTTGAGCTCCCACAGAACTGAGTCCCATACCAAGGCCTGCAGTGTCTTTGCAAACAGGGAATTGTTTGAAAACTAAACTAACTCAGGAAAGAATAATCTTATTTTTTCAGCTAGATCAGTTCACCAGGCTCCTTTCCTAGTCACAAATAGGTATTCTGTTGGCATCGTGAAAAGTATGATAGTTGGAGAAACTTTATAAGCTTCCATTTTTTTCCAAAGAATACTATACACAAAGCTTCATATAAAAGAGTACATTCCTGGGTTTTGTTGTTCTAAATCTTTTTCTTTTTTTTTTTTTTTTCCTGAGATGGAAAGAACCGAATAAGATTTTTTCACACTTGAATCATTTAAAATTAAGAATTTAATTTTAAAAGAAATTCTTAATTTTAAGAAATATAGAATCCAATATTAGACAGTATGTGTCAGTTAATGTAATTATTTTTTAACCAAATGACTGTGAAGTTTATATAAAAAATACCATTATGATCAAAGAAGCCATAACCATATTTTTATTTCATTTTGCATAAATTTCAAAGAATTCTGTATTTAAAGAAAGAATAAAAACAGACAAAGGTTCAGAATATTTTGAAAGAAACGTAAACAAGTTTCATAAGAGAATGGCACACTGTCATTTTAATCACTGCTGTCCTTAAAAGGAAACTTCAGAAATAGTCATATGATCTAATAAGTTAATTCTTAGTACCTAGAATTCATTTTAAGTTCCTTTCCACTTCAGGTTTTAAAGATAACTTTTGCTGGAGCATTCCTCAGTATATGCAGGACTGACAAAAAAGAAATATCCATTGTAATAGTCAATCTTTCTGTGGATAAGGAAAGTTAATTGAAACTTCTAGTTAGACAATGTTCAGGATCAAATAATGTCATGAATACTTTATTTTGCTGCATTATACGGTATATTATCTCAGAAATTGTTTTGGCAGGTACTCATTCTCATTTTCCATTTTTTTGCTCACTCATATGTCCCAAGTTAGTGTTTTTATTTTCAACACTAAAGTTATTATCCATCAGGAAATTCCAACTGCCTGATTAGAGTTAAAGATTTTGCATTTTTTGATATTTTCCTCAGGAATTTTTTGATAATAACTGAAAAACAATTAACATTCTCTTTTCACTTGCAGCATTTCAACTGTTGATCCTAAATATATTGGCATCTTAATGGTATGAAGCCACAGAGAAACAAGATTTCTTAAAAAAAAAAGAGGAAAAAATTTTACTTTTTTTACCTGAAAAACAAATAAAATATCTCTAGCAGTTCACCAATGTCTGTCCTACCAAAACTGATTATTCTAATTATCAGTTAGTCCTGAAAATCTTTGCTATAATATTTAAATAATCTGTGAATGATTTGAAGTTACTATGTGATAAACTTTTATAGGTAATAGGTTTATAGGTTCTATTGCAACCACTGTCTTGGATTTTCCCATTTCTTAGTATCAAAACATTAAGCTTTTAAAACTTGCCTAGAGTTCCTTTAATGATCTATTCTATTACCAGGGTTCATGGTGTACCATAGCTGATTGTTGTATGCATACTATATACACTACGGTGAATCTTATGGTAATTCTTGATATACCTATTGATCTATCTAAAAATAATTTCTATGTAAAGCTCAAAGACTTCATTTTTAGAGACTGTTTTTGAAATATTTCAGTACATGTAAAGATATCAAAACCCTACAAATATATATAAAGTTGATTTCACCAATAATCTTGTCCATCAGGACCCCCAGGTGCATTTCTAAAAAGATGTTTACTAGCCAGTAGGCCCCAATTTGTTGAGTAGGCTTACTCTTGCCCAGTGCAGAACTTTGTGTTCACCTTTCTTGAGGTTTATGTAGTTTCTGTGAGTCCATTTCTCCAGCCTGTCAAAGCCCTATTGATTGTCATCCTAACTAACATAGTAACACTACATACTAATCCTATGTTTAGGTCTGCGTTGGAACTCTTAAAGAATTATAACTGTAATAAAAACTAATGGTGACAAAACTCTTGTGACAAAATCAACTCTGAATAACAGGTATGTTTTGAATGTACTATCTTCTGCTTCAGGTTGCTCTTTAGTCTATTTTAATCACTCAGTTGTACTGAATATATTTTTATCTAAACAGATCAAAGTGTAAGTCTATATTTTTCCAACTTAAAATACTACCAAGCAAAATTTTCTATTTAGATGTCTTTAAAAAATGTCTGTCTTAATTCAGATCATCCCTTTCTCCTCTTAGCATTCATTTCATTATCCACATGAAATAAACATAGGCCTACTGACCTTAAAACAAGATCTACTGATTCAAAAACTCACTCTTGTAAGGATAAGGAACTGGGAGGCTTTGGTAAAGGAAGAGATGAAGGCTGAAAAGTTCTGAGAAATGCTTGACATTCAGAAAAAATGTGTGCAGATGCAGAGCATGAAGCCAGGAGGACCTCCCAAACAGCTGCTTTGTTTCTTCTTTTCTTTTCTTTTCTTCTCTTCTCTTCTCTTCTCTTCTCTTCTCTTCTCTTCTCTTCTCTTCTCTTCTCTTCTCTTCTCTTCTCTTCTCTTCTTTTCTTGTTTAGTTTCAGATTAAAATATTTTTAAACCTATTTAGCAAGAGCTTCACTAATAGGTCCCATCATCCACTAGAATGAGCAAAAAGCTTTCCATCCTGACTCAAAGAATGAAGAATGGTTTACCTTTCTGATTCAGTATTTTTCTGTTGCTACAATTGGCCCTTCATATGGATTGATCCAAACTGTGTAACACACTCCTTGAAGTATTCTTAGCTTTTGACCTTTTTATTTGCTTTCTGTGCAAACTAAATAAAAATTATCAGGAATCTATTAAATCTATTGGCTATTATCTCCATTTCTTTATTTAGATATTTGCAAACAGTCAGAAGCAATGTGACACTAATCCAGACGGCATCAGCTGTGTCATGTTTATTGGATTAAATATTGCAATGTAGGAAAATGGATTTTTTCTTATGATTTCTAACCTTTCAAAGGTTAAAGAACATGATACTTTTTATGGTGCTGAGGCATGCTGAGAAAGTGTTCAGGTCCCTATCCTAGAGAATCATTAAAAACAATTCTCTTTTGAATCTCCTATTTCTATACTGTAGAATTTATTAAGAGCATAGGCTGGGAAATTTGCTTTTAATCCTTTTTACAATAGTAGATGCAGTGTCCCCTACAAAATATACATTAGTATGACTGTTTTTATTGAAACTTTTCCTATCATATCAATGACAGACTCTTGGAAAAATGTTTGAAATGTAGTTGGTAAAGTGCATGTGTGTGTGTGTTCACCTGCATGCAAGCATACAGGAGCAGTTAAGTGTCATAAATATAATAATATGTACAATATAAACATTAGATGCCTGTTTCTGAATCCTTAAATCCATTTCTCAAAAAAAAAAAGAGCTTTTTGATCTGATGTTTCAGAAAATCAGAGTCTGCGCTTCTATTCTTACATTAAGTTGCCCCAGACAAGTATGTGCTGTATGAAACGATGCATTTTTTTTTAATCACTATGATCAATTAGGTAAAAGTGTCAAGAGTGGAGGGTAACTTTTCCATTAACTGTTCTAAAGGTTAAAGCATCTACATTTTATTCAACACTACACAATAAATAGTTTTCAAAAATTTCTGTTGTTTCTAAAGCAGATATCTGGAAAATTCTGGAGTGTAGATAATTAACAGTATAGATTCTAAGCATAGGGAAATAATTTCACTTACCTTATTAACTTTGCTAATGATTTTTAATAAATGAGATCCTAAGCACAGTAAGATATTTGCACTTCCAAGGATGTAAGAGTCCTAAATTTAGCGCAACTTTTGCAACAAGAATACATGAGTTAAATAATGAGAAAATGCATTATAAAAATAGATTATAAAAATGCTTTTATAGTAGAATTCCAATTTAGAAATTCCAAGTTGTTCAAAGCTTTAGGTCAGTAGTTTAGTAATGGTTTGTAGTATGGTAAATAATAAGTGTACAGGAATCTTTGTTATAAATGTCCTGATACTTTCATTTATTCTAGTGCCTGCTGGGATGCCCAACTGGGTAAAATCAAGCCATGGATTATCAATTTACTGCCACTTTATCCCTGATGTAATGAAGTTGAAAACAAATAGACTGAAAACCTATAAAAACTTTTGAATAAAATGTAGTTTTGTGTAAATCAAAAAAGACAAAATTTTTAATTTTGAAAAATTTCCACCAAATTGCATAACGTTTCTTCCTTGCTATGTGCCCATTTTAACTAGTAGACAAGAAGAAAGAATGTACAAAAAGTTGATTTAGAGACAAGACTATAAGGTAAATGTCTGCCTTTGTTACTTTAATTTTGTCTAAACGATACTTCCTTTCAACTGCTAATTATTCCCTGTTTATTAAGGCAAGAACCAGCAACCTCAAGAAAATCTGTAGGAGGGAGCTTTCTATTTCCTCATAGTATATCTGTTTCGCACCAACTGCAAATATGAGGTACATGCCTTGACAGAAAAAAAATCTCAGTTGACTTAATTTGTCCCTCAAACAAAGTGTCCTGGTCTGTGCGGAAACATGCTGACTTTGTCAAAGTAATAAGTGATCCTGTTAGACATTAGCCTTATCTTTCCACATAGTAAGTAAGAAAGATCATTGTTTTACATCTTTGTTTTACACCTCCATTACCTTACTGTTTGCTGCAATGTTTAGATTTCGTGTGAAACTGTATTCTTTGTCTTCTAATGCCCAGATATTACAAAATCCAGGCCAAAATAGTGATGTCATATCCATAAAGAGATAAGGTGTGTGTGCAGATTTATTTCAATACTGATTAAGAAATCATTACAGTATTTATTAAGTATCTTAATAAACCAGTTATTAAAAATGCAAGAGCATAAACAAAAAACACCATTTTTAATTTCATTATGATAAATAGAAAACTCTCATTGGTTAAAGACAACTTTTGCTCTTTACAAACATTCCCTCTGACCTTCTGCTATCAAAGGTTCCTTTCACTGGGTAAGGCTGAATTTAGAGATATAAAATGTATGTGTCCAGACTGTGCCCTGAAGCGGTTAACTCCTTGGCATAGGGATGTGTTAACATGTGTATTTGTAGAATATTATTCTAGTATACAAGGGCAATAAATAATTTAAACAAATAATTTGGTTTAAAGTTTAAAAATATAGCTACTGGAATGTATTCTACTCACAAATACCGATTAATTTAGATGCTGTGCCTGGTATAATCCACACTGTCATTCAGGATTATGGGGGCCGGTAGACCAACTGTATCCTGAGGGCGTGAATTGGGACAGATCAATCAATGCACAGAGCTTTGGCAAAGGTTGAACAGCTGGTGCTGAAATTCTTTGTTGGAGAAATGACCAACTCACCAGAGACTATAGATTTAAGCCAAGATTGATGGTTAAACCTTGCAAATAAAATCCTCTTCACATGTGTTCTGACTGATTATAAAGCTAGTTTAAAGGCATCACTACATAACATTTTCTTAAAATGAGATAGTCATTAAATTTATGGCATTAAACAAATTCTCTCCGAGGCCTGATGATAGTAGCAAATAAGTTAGCTTTTTCATTTGAAATTATTTTTAAGAAAGGTCTCTGCTGACTAATTTCTTTTAATTTAAACATTTGCTACCATGAACTTGGATTACTAATAATTACTTTCACATACTTAGTGCCACAGGTAAGATCTTTTGTCCTCTGGTCACTCAGCAAAAGCTATCTGTTAACTCAGTGAGTTTATCAAGGGTTCAGGTAAAGGTTTTATTACATAATAAGAAAAGTACTTTTGTAGAAAAAGATGCATTTTTTTTTATTGAAGTGATTTTGGTTTACAGTTGAACTGGAATATGAAAAGAAACAGAAATAGGTGGAGAACAGATATGAAACAGTGGAGGAAATAAATGAGCATGAGAGGATTTTTATTATTTTGATTAAATGCAGGTATTTAGGCTGATTGATAGGGTACAAAGCTGTATTTTAGGTACTAAGCAAAGGAGAAGATTTTGGAGGAGGTACTGGATGGGCAAGAAAATAATACAGGAAAAGGAAAGATTTGTGAAAAGGAAAAAATATTTCAAGCATAAACTCTTGTGGGGGAAAAACCAGGAATGAACTCCTACAAAGATATGCAGAATTTTCAGAAAACTGAAGAAAGATTACCTTTTGTCCAATGCATCTTGTGAGGCACTAAATGGAAAAAAACACATTTTCCTATAGGCAAAATTCAATTGTATATGGTTGTATATTTTCCTCTCAGTGCAATTATAAGTAGACTTATCCCATAGTTCAGTCTGTCAATAATATAATATCGATCATCTCCTTGAGATAAGACTCTGTGACTTTTTGTTCTCCAGTTAGACACAACAAACCAGTGAGTTGTTCCCTTACAGCTACTTCAAAATAAATGTTCTCATATTTCAGCATATTTTGCACCATATATTTCCTAAAACAATTGTACCTAATAAGTGGTAAACTGACTATTATGAGATATTCCCTTAAAAATAAGGTATGGTATCTACAGTGGATAAAGGAAGCTTTAGCTTCACACCTGGATTGGGTATACTGACGTTCAGGGAAATACTTATACCTGAATTTGCCTATCTGTGAGCTGTACTAATAGACAAATGGAAATAGTTAATAATAGATAGAGTATAACTGGAACCACAAACCAGTTCTCACTATAAACAGCTAATTGTGCAAGTTTTCCAGAATTACGGTCACTTCACTATCACTTCTGATAATTGAAAGCCCAAAGCAGTGGGAGAATAGTGACAAAGCCTGGCAGATTGCTTCCTTAATTTGTTACCTAAAGACTCAGCCAAATAGTCTGAGAATTGTCCGGACAAACTATGTAGGTATTGGAGATGCCTTATGAAGAAACAGATTTGTTTCCTTTACTCAAAAAAAAAAAAAAAAGCAGAGAAGGGGATCTCTTTATACACTTATTCCTCTAAAGTACATTTTCTATGAAATCAGATCATGTCAGAGCCAAAAAAAAAGAAATAGTATTTCATCTCAGTAAGTGACAACAAATGTCCCTTACAAAAGAACAATCAAAGCTCATGAATATTGTATGAGAGTATCCCCAATAGACTATACTGCATTTAACATGTAAAATGGATTTATGGAAAGTATATACATGAAACCAAGTAACTAAACATTTGAAGAAATTGTCACAAACAGATTCACTTTATTTCAAAATAGATTCATACTGTATATGATTTCAAGAATCAGTTCATATTTGACAGATCAATCATTTTAGCCAATTATATGCATAGTCCTTATGTCTTTCCTCCCCTGTACAGGAGAAGATCTCAGACGTGGAGGACTTTTCAGAGAGCATTGCCCCAAGGTTGACCACGACATCTGGTGTAGATGTAAGTCAATGGTTCCAAAGTACAGCACATGGGTGAAATTGTGTTTAGGCAAATGCTTAAGGGAATTCTTCACTTTGATGGATAAACTGCAACACCATGGGCTACTTTTAAAGTCTGTCCTTTGTATTGCCCAAGTGCAGGGGATCTGTGTGTACAGATTCTCTGTTTGTGGCATCTATGGCTACCGATGTGTTTTTCAAAAAGACTATACTGCTCAGTAAAGCCACAGAAAATATATTTCATGAATTTAATCCGCCAGGAACTCTACTGATGCATAATATGATCAAAGACATATATTTACAATTTCATCTTGGAGCCAAAAAACAAGATTCCTCGGACCGAAGGATGAAAAATCTAGCTTTCCATTCCTGTTCAGCAAAGTTAACACAATCTTTCATCCAAGTTCAGGTAATGTAAGACTCTGACTTTCAACTTTGGTTTTAACATGTACATCTGCCCCCAAAGACTCTTATGCAAAAGAACTACTTCAAAAGGATTGTGGTGTTTACAAAGTAAGCCTATAGGGTGCTGAACTAGGGTGCTGAATAGGGTGCTGAACAATTTTCCAAGGTTTTTTGAAACAAATTATCTACTGGACTGTCACTGGCAAAACTAGACCTGAAGATTAGTGATTAATTTTCAAGTATCCACAAACCTGCAGCTTCTCCTGACCACATGGCTTTTTTAAAATACTCCTCTTCTTGGCAGCAACTTAAGATCATTCGCCTTGGCTTGCACTGATATGAAGATAATGCCAGGTAGAAAATAATAATAAAATAATAAAATCATAATAAAATCATAATAATAAAAAAGCCTGAACTACTTTTGTTATTGCATGAAGTATTAGAAAAATTATATCATAGTGCCAGAATGAAATTGTCATTTAACTGAAGGTATAAATAAAACGAATGAACAAAAGAATTATGTAGAAACAGATAGATATGGCATATTCTAACTACTGATACAAAAGAGTTTGTACAAAAAAAAAAAAAGATTATTTTGAATGTTTCCTGGAGAAAGAAATGCCTTTTTTCCTATAGATTATCTATAATTGAATACTGTTTTATCTATATTTCCATAAATATAACTAACAAAATGTGAAAACTTACACTTATATTAATAGAGAAGTTGACTTAGCACAGCAGCAATGACTTCTAGTGTTTCAATCATGCAAAATTTACTAGGGATTACGATGTACTTTTGTGATAGGGTGATCCTTACCCTCCACAACCTGATGTGTTTTTCCCTCATAACTTGACCTCTCCCTAACCCAGCTAGGGTGATAATTGGCAACAGTGGTGATGGCTGAACTCAGTTCGAATCAGAATAAGGGGACAGAGATAACAGCATGGAGGGGATAATTAAGGGCATGTTTTTCCCATCCATACATCTGTTATGTAAATGTAACTTTAAGTCAAGCATCTTTCCCCCAAAGTAGAGGGCAATCCACAGCCTGTTGAGCAGTGGGCTGCGTGCCCGGATCTGCGGTTGAGCAGGGACGCCTCTCAAGGTTCCTCTTTGAAGCTGAGAGATTCCTTACCCACAACTTTGCAAACTTTGCTCTAATTGATCTTTGCATCTCTGATTGTGCACATAATCTTTTAGACACAAACTGTTGACCAACTCTAGGTCTAAAATTGGACCCAGATGATACACTCCTTTGACAAGGAGTCTGGAAAACAAAGGAGTCCACTCTGAACTTTGTACTTCAACAGGATGCTCTCCTTGGCAATTCTGTCTGACCCTCTCCTCTATGCAGTAAATAACTGAGCAAAGCTTGCCATCAAATCTTGCTAAACCACTCTTATTTACTATCGAACCTTGTTAAATCACTGTCTTATCTCAATAAAACATATTGCTGCTTCTCCCTTAGAACTGAAGTGAATCACTCATCTGCGACAACTATTTTTATCATTTGTCTGTTTTAAGGTATATGCTGACCTTGGGAGGGTGTAAAATTTGACTTATTCTTTCTTGAGGAAAATCAGAAGAATTGATGGTTACACCTGAAAAAGATGTGTACTTAACTTGAATGCATATAACCCATCTACCATTTCTATTGATGAGTACAACAGATGAAGTAAAGACGTGCCTATCGCCACGCTCCACTGATGATGATATCTGACAATACCCTTACCTCAGGTGAACAATTTAGCTTGACTTATCCTCTTTCTGAGGAAGTCAGTTCCAGAAGAAAATTTCTAACATCCTCAGAAATCCAGTCTGCTATGTTGATATGTGTGCCCATATGGACCTTCCAAATGACAGCACACAGGCTGTCTAGAAGTCTCATTATTCTTGTAGAATACAACATTAAGGCTTTTCTAGCAAGAATGCAATCCACCTTCTCTATTGGTTACATTGCACTATAAAAAGGGCAAGACAAGTCGGATGTGTGGAAGTAAACAGGATAATCTAGGTTCTCCAGAGACTCTGTGCATTTCTTGTAAGTTCCTTCCCATGATGCTCTAAAACACAAGTCATTTTCTGCTTTTCCATTGGGTATAGGAACTCTACCACTCTAAACATGACCTGCAGTGGATTTGTTTGATTCAACAATGTCTCCAGAAATGTTAACCTTAACTTTGAGGCTTTACTTAAAATGTAGGTAAAACAGGTTTAAGATGACATTTTCTGTAGCACTAAATAAATTGTATGTACTTACGTCTCTGACTTCTTTTCACTCTGTATACAATCTCATTAAACATTCTTCATACAAGAAAAAGGATGCACAATGTACCCTGACAAGTTCAACTGTGATGTCCCCGTAATGTTGAATTACTTTTGAGTCATTATGTTGCTAGTAAAGTAATAATAACAATAATATCAATAATAAAAATATTCAAAAGGCTATATAGTATATCTGTAGATCTCCTTGTGCTTTGCACTTTATGTGAAGTTAATCATCATGTTGTACCTCAGAATTTCTTATTATAATGGAAAGTATTTAATGCTCCTTATTCACATTCTGCTCTAGCTTATTATTTCTGCTCTGTGGGGTTTTATAGAATGTTAAAATGTATTGATGTAATGAGGGACACTCATACTGTGCTCATGATACTATCAGTAGGGCGCAGCAGCCCTCTTTGCAGCAAGAGTCAAATCATACCATTATTAAAGAACCTCATTTAGTTTTCTATCTTCTGTTAATCTAAATGCAATTCATATACAACAGTTAAATGTCTTTCATACACTATGACCATAAGCATACACTAAGAGTGTTAAAATATAGTAATTAATTCAAGCTACCTGAAAATTACTTTTACTCATTCATATCAAATCCTACTTATAATAATCCTACTTATTCACTCTTCAGCTATACTCTGTTAGTGAGGGCTCACAATCCAAATATTAATACAGAATTATATACATTTTTGTAAGAGGAAATGCTTAAGGTTCAATAAGAAATAGTAATAAGTGAGTGACCTTTAATAGGTATGGTTGGAAAGGCAGTGAAGTAAAATATACATCTTTAGACTCCGATATCCTTCTTATTTGTAATGTATGCACGTATGTAGATATTTTAGATATGTAGATATTCGTGTTTGTACAGTACCTTGCAAAATATCAATAACTAGCACTTTTGGACACTAAGACAATTACATATTGTTATCTATATGTGAGTGGGTGTTATATATACTTATATTTGTATATGTATATCTTATATATAAATACATGCATATACATTTAATTGTAATTATTTTAAATTCCCTTTCTGTTTGACAATTTTAATCCTCAAATCTAAGATAGCACTTATGTTTAGTTCTTTCATATGTTTATCTCTATTGCAAATTAAGACAATGCTTAATCATTTGCTTACCCTTGAAGCATTTACTAACTGACCGACTTCAAACACATTTGCTAATTTACAAAACAAGACTGAGAAAATCTGGTGATTCTCAGAATGAAATTGCTATTTTTGTTTGAGAGACAATGGAAAGATCACCAGTTTATTTTGTTTCACTATGTAAATGCTTGCTGCTTGTTTTATTTGATAAAAGCATGTTATAAAAGTATAGCTAGAAGCAATTTTGAGTAAAGCCTTTTTTCACATTGCAGAACTAATCCAGATAGCTTCTGTATGCTATTCCTAGCTACCGATTGTTATGTACTTCTATGGTTATGAAGAATTGTTGCTCTCAGAGTAATTTCTGGATTTCTTATAGGTTTTCTTGGGAAATAAGTATTCAGGGCCAAAACAGTGTCTATAGATAGGAAAATCTATCTAGCTATGATTTTAAAATGATTGATATGAAAGTGAAAATAGTAACCTTAGACAATGGATGACAGTAATGATGTAATTCTACTTGATTGTTTTTTAGACTAGGGAAGACATTTATCTGTACTGTTAAAATATAAGAGAGAAAGAGATTAAAGCTAAAAACAATTACATGCATGAAAAATAATGCCTTATATACTAATAGAGAATGTGGATGTAAATACACAATATACTGCAACCTGAATAGTCTTCTTTTCTGCAATTCAATGAATCTGTACGTACAAAGACAGAAAGAGTGCAAACAGCAGGGCATTTCTTGTAAGCAATCCTTGGGAAGTCAGAAACTTGTTTTTTGACTTCATTCCCTTGACAGAGGATTTGAAAGTCCTCAAGCAGTTCTTCTAGCCTTGTTTTTGTGTACATTCACAGAGTGAAGCATACAATGGAAAAGTGTATGTCTTTACAGAAAAAAAAAAGAAAAAAAATTTAAAAAGATATAGCTTAAGACTTTAGTTACAAATGCATGTAATAAGTAGTCCAATGAAAGTCTGACTCAAGATAACAAATAAATACATAATCTCAGGATTGAAAACTCCAAGACTTGCAAAGAAGGGTGCCTGATTCAGTAAGTAAAGTAAAATCTAACACTTCAAAGCTATGCCTCTAGTTTCTTAATGGTCCATCAATTAATGGCTGCAAAATTTTAGCCTTTTCCAGTGTCTTCATTATCATTTGTCTATCAATCAGATTTGTTTCTCTGTGAGCTTTTGTTTCTCACAGAATAGTTGGGGCATCTCTGGGCCAACCACTCTCCTCTAGCAGGGACCAGGTTGCCCAGGAAACACAACCAAATGGCTCTCTACATGTGTGAGGTGCTCCCTTATGTCCCCGGGCCTTTGGCTTGACTCGCTCCAGTAAATCCAAGTCTTTCTTCATCTGGGATCCAGCAGTCCAGATGTGGTCTCACTAGGGTAGAGTGGAGGTGAAGGATCACTTCTGTCTACCTACTGGCAACGTTCTTTCTTATGTGAACCATCTTTGCAGGCCTTCTTTGTTACAAGGGTATATTTCTGCACCGTGTTCACCTTATCCACCCAGGCACTTCTTTGCAAAGCTGCTCTCCTGATGATTGATCCTCAACCTGCACTGCTGCAGGGGGTTACTCCTCCCCAAGGTCAGGACTCTGCACTTCCTTTTTAAACTTGAGGTTCCTCTCTGCCCATTTCTCCAACATGCCAAGGTCGCTTTGAACAGCAGCACAGCCCTCTGGTGTATCACCTTCCTTGTTGTGGAGGCTCCTTCACAAACAACAGTGCCTTGTTAGCAGATAGTTAAGTGCAAAGATGTCAGCAGATGGGGGACAGGCCCGGAACAAGGAGGACTGCAGAACATCTCCGCCCCTTCCCCGCCACCGCCACTTAGCGTGGGGAAACAAAGCCAGGACAACCATGCACAGGTGGCAAGATGCTGATTGGCTGTAAGCCTTGAAACATTTGTGCTAAGAAAGTATAAAAAGCTCGTTTGAAAATAAACTGTCTCACTCTGCAACCCAGGCTAAGTCCGTTTGTTCATAAGGTGCAACCCCCTGTTGCATAAGTTTACCTTTGAATTTTTCAAGTCCCTAGATCTGGTAATCCTAATGAAGCAGGTTTGCTCATCTTCTACAACCCTTATAATTTCCAAAGGCAGGCAGAAGGCAAAAATGGAACCAGGGCATGTGTGTGAGGGACAGCAAGAGTACAGGAGAGGCTCACTGGAAAGAGGCCTGTTCTGGAAAAGGACTTGTTCCATATTCACTTTTCAACTGTTCCTGTAGCAGTTGTTTAAGGGAGGAGGAAAGAAGAGAGTGATCTTTCTTATTACATAGTCCTAGATGCTACAACCGTCTTATTAGAGAACTCCTAAGCCAAAGCCACAATCAGATCATCATTTATAAAAACCCCTTATTGTAGTATGCAAGGTACAATTTGGGCTTGCCAATATTTCATGGATAATATTTTCTAGTTTCATGCTTTCTTCAGAAACTCACCTTTCATGCATTTCTCAGCAACTTAATCTTGAGTAGCTGTCAATTAATTGCATGTTTCATCTGCCCAGGCAAACAAAAAGCCTTCATATTGGATTTTGCCTTCTTGTTTACCTTCTTTCAGAACAATATAGTGCTATATCTGTCAAAAGAATTGAGCAAATTCTAAAACATCCCAGATTTTTTATACTTTATTTTAATGCCTTTATCCTTCTTTTACGTTCTATGTTTTTCTCTACTGATTTTCCACGAATAAATCTAGGTTTAACATGAGTTTATTTACATCCTGCTTTAATCACCTTCCTCGATAATTCACTGCATATATTTATTGCTCTTTGTGTGAGATACAAAGTAATTTAATCTTGATTTCTGATTTTAATATTAGGTGTCCTGGTTTTAGAATCTCTTACCGTATTTCTGTTTAATAATTACTGTAGTTTTCAGACTGATGGCATCAAAAGTATACTTCACACTTATGCACCTGTACTGCTGCCACTGGTATGATAATTAAATAATGAAAAAAGATTAGAAATAAGCTCTACTTTTTTAAACCTCTTTTTTGAATTAACTGTATTCCAGATGTTTTTAAAAAGTTGTCAGTGTACTTGTGTTGTATTCTCCAATAATTTGGCTCACTTAAATAATCCCTGTGCACATCAATCAGATGATT
The DNA here is from genome assembly GCA_013389825.1 of Crypturellus undulatus. Taxonomy (NCBI): domain Eukaryota; kingdom Metazoa; phylum Chordata; class Aves; order Tinamiformes; family Tinamidae; genus Crypturellus; species Crypturellus undulatus. The sequence continues at coordinate 65,753 of VWPW01020063.1, forward strand.
ATACTTTTTCCTGCAAAATGAAACTCTCATTCACAGTTTCCTACCAAACTTTTCAAAAGTGAAATCTTCCCAACATTTAACTTAGCTCTGAGCTCTGAGCTTACAAATTCTACCCTCAGTGGTTTCCTAGGATACCAACATACACGTACAAACAAAAAGCAGCACAAGGAAACAAGATTGGGAGCCTGCATCATTTCCATTTAAAAAAAAAAAAAAAACCTTTCTGAACTCTCTTCATTCTTACAAAAATTTTAAAAGTATGATAGATCTTTCACTAAGCATATGGTGGTGGCATAAACTTTACCTTACACTGTATCATTTGTGAAGGAAGAAATTCCCTGGAGAATTCCAGAGAGAACAAGTTAAATAAAAATAGCTTTTGCATACACTACATCATGCCTTTGGAAGAATGTGATAATAGTGGCTTAATAAAATCAATTTCAGGGCCCTGGTTAATTACCACTGAAATAAATGGAGAGGCATTAACTGACTCAAGCTGTGGTAACCATCAAGGAAAGTGGTAGCCATCAAGGAAATTCTTGGTGACCAACAGGGCAATTACAGAATGCATTTTGGTTGACGGATAGGGGGCATTTTCAAATAAAATGCATTTTCTGCCAAGAGCAAAGTTAACATTGTTCTCTCATCTCACAAATGTCCAAGCACACACAAACAAAGATGTATGAATAGATGATAACTATATCTTTTCTGAGATAAAAATGGAATTTCATAAATATTATTGAGAAGTCATAGTGTATATGATATATGAGTGCAGTGATGGATCAGAAAAGGAGACTGAGAGCATTCAACACATAAATGCAAAGTCCTGAGATAAAGGTAATGGTGACACTAATGCTCCAACATTGGTGGATCTACATTCTAAAATGAGATAAAAACCTAGGAAAAATGTCCAAATAAAATTAAGTAAAGACCAAGAGGTGAGGTGACCTGATTAGAGTGTGTAAAAGTTATCATGGGGAGAAAATACTGTGTGTACTTAGAAGAGCAAGACTTTAGTGCTTTTCTGAGTGGTCGGGTTCATAATAAGCTCCTTCCATTTTAAGGAGGCCAGATATTCAAAAGTGCAATTTTCTTTTACGAAATTTGATGAATGAGATGGGGATTGAGACTTTCTCTGTCTAAATCATTACTTTTCAAAATCTATCATTACCTAGGTAATAGATAAGAAATGGGCTCTTTTTAAAATCTTGGCCTGTGAATGGTCATTGCGTACATCTGATAATTCTGAATCTTTTAGTTTATTTTGGTTACAGGGAAAACACCAATTCCTGCAATATTTTAATTAGGAGTGAAGGTGCTAAGGACATCTTGCTGCAAATAGTAAGAACTGGCATCACATAAGAGAAAATGTCTTCTTTTTGCAAAGGCCTATTAACCAATGTTGTGGAAAGTCCAATTTCTTGCAAACAAAACAAGAGACTGCACAGCCCTCCTTGGGGTTACGAAGTGCCACTCAAATGTAGAGCTGTTTGTACCTCAGTGTAAAGCTGTCAGGTGTTTTGAAACATACATATCTTTGAAATTACAGTGACGACGTGAGTGTTCATGTAAGTCAAACCTCTGAGCCATTTAACTTCTTACCTATCTGGGTCCAGCTGCTAGTAATTTTCCTATTGAAACCACATATGCTACTAGAAGGCAAAGACGTAATGCACTGAAAAAGTAGTTCAGATGAAAAACAGGAATAATAATAACAAAAACAACAGTACTAAGTAGGTTCCTTAGATGGTTTACAATAATGATTAGAAAAGGTGGTTCTAATCTTGCCTCTCTTCATATTATTCATTGATAAGCGCTGATGAGCATTGATAAGTTACTGTTTAAGTGAAATCACTTAAGTTAGTCTTTTTCTGTATCTATAATTTGCTTATGTCTCCTTGCATTAAAGAGATCCCCTAAAATACTGTGTAAAGGAAGATTTCTACTTTAAAATATCATATGTGTTTGAATTGTTTTTTGCTGTGGCACCTATACACATATGTATACATATCAATCACTGCACTTCTATGTTCATGAAGTCAGATATGTTTCAAACATGCAGATATTTCTGGATATTTTTAATATTGAATTTATCAATGAGATTTTTCTGTTTCCAATAGCAGCTGCTATTTAGAATACACAAAAGGAAGAGAGTTGTTGAACATTGTTTTAGCTATTTAACTGCCTTTTCTGATTTCCAGAACCATAATATAACACTAAGTAGTACCAATATTACATATATGACAGTTTTCTATTAATTCGATTCCTTAATGTCTGAAATGCAAACTCTGTTGTGTATGTATACAATATTATTGTAGATAGGCATATTTGCCAAAAAATAATAGCTGTAGATTAAGAAAAAATAGTCAAAGAATATTATGGGTTGTTTTGTTTTCCTCTGATGATGGTAACTATATAAAGCAGATATGATTTACATGAATCAGGAAACAGACAGATCATCAATAGCAAGTAATTGTTTCGAATCCCATAGCATATAAGATGACCAAGTTTTCTATGCATGATTGTCGGATTTATAAACATGTATTCATTTAAAGTAACTTTTAGATAACTCTCTCCATCATTGAATCAGTTGTTCAAGGTTAGTTAACTTTCTCCCAGCAATATAAATGAAGAGATTTAGGTTATATTTAGCTTAAATTTTCTTGCCAGGATTTTCACATTTTAAATTCTATTTGCAGGGAAATTTGGCAGCCTTTTACAATTGTTTGTGAGTTGAATAAAAATATATGGATTATGCTTTGCTAGAAAAATGACATGCTTATACAATTTTACCATTAAAAAAAAAGGAAGAATATTTTAGTTGGTTAGCTTATCCCTATTGTTGCCTATTCCTTTTCCAGTGCAGCCTTGTGCAAAAGGAATTGAATCACTTGGCATCATTTTTCAGACGTGAATGATGAAGAGGATTACAGGAAAGGAAACAGAACCTTGAGGGCTAAAGCTTTTGAAAGCTGCCTTCTGCCATAGAGTTTTTATGTGATGCCAAAGAATGTTTAAACCAAACATTTCATATTTGGTCCCTAATTGTGTACTTTCCTTCTTTTTTGGGCATCCAATTTAATACCTTGGCATTGGCAGTAAAAGAAAGCAAAATGAATGTTAGGCACAATTAGAAAAGTAATACAGGCAAATCAGAGAGAGAAAACAGCTTTTTATTCACTATGCCAGCCTAATGTAGTCACTAATTTAGAAAACTATTTGCCCTTGTTCATCTCACCCTACTACAAAAGATGTAATAGGACTGGAAACGTCCAGAGAAAGATGAAGTGTTGATCAAAGTTATGGAAAAGCTTCTGTGCAGAAACTCTCGAAAAATTAGACAAGAGAGACCTGAGGAGGAATATGATGTTTGAAGAACCATGAAAAGTACAAATAAGATTAATTGTTCATTGTCTTTAGAGATCGAAAAAATAATAAAAATAGAACAAATTAAGTTCAAAGCAAGCAAAAGGATTATTAAATAAAGTGGAATTGTACTAAAAACTTCTTTGTAATGACTGCTGAAAATTAAAGTGTGTTCGAAATGTGTATACACTCAGAAAAGTGCATACGTCTTTCATCAAAGAAAGCACAAGTCTTTCATCAAGGTCTATTAATTAACAAAGACATGGCATCCAGCTCAGAACATTCTTGACCCAAATTTTTTCCTGAATGAAAGAGAAGAAGTCTAGAGTAATTGTTAGAGGAGGAACAAAATGTAAATGGAACAAAAAAGGTGGGATAGAGGTAGGAAATATCTGCCTTGCACAGTACTGTTTCAGAAACAGATACGTTGTAGTTGGGAAAATAGCCAGTCTGAAAACCTGTATATCCTCCTGTATTTATGCTTTGAGAATTGGTGAGACGGAGCACACAATCACTGAACACTTGTGCTTTTCTGTAGACTTTTGTCTGTGTGGAAACAATGCTAGAAAAGGGGGAACTTACTTAGAGAAAAACTAGGGCCTCACAGAAGTTTTGGCATTACAGCAACTTGCTTGGCGTGATGCACAGCTGCCACTCCCAGGATGGCTGGTACGCACGGACTCTGCTCCTCCACGGTTCCCTAAGGCAGCACAGTCTGCCCTCCTCACAGCTGCAAAGGGGAGTAATGGAGGCTGGAGCTCAGTGAAGACACCGCAGCCAAACTCTGTTGCACTCCCTGTGCTGGGCCATTGATCAGCTGCACAGTAGCTGCCCAACGGGAGATACACGATAACATGTCCGGTGCTTAGCCAGCAAGGTGGCAAATCACTCCTTTCGGATGAACTTTGCTTGAAGTTTGCTCATTTATAAGCTCATTATAATGCCAACGCACACCTCCATCCCAAAAGTTACCCACCTCCGAGGTACGAGCACTCCTCACTGAGCTTGCGCTCCAGATTTTCGATTGACTGGACCTTTAAATGAAAGCGAGAGACTTTTTCACCAATCAATAACAATATTAAGTATGACTATAGTCACTCAAGCTCCACCTAAATACGGGGAAAAAAAAGAGTTGAACTAAGGAGGGAAAAAGTTGAAGGGAAGACTCCATCATAACTTCTGGATCAGTTGAGGGGCTGAACCTCTTTCGTCTCTTAGGTCAGGACGCTGCCTGAGCCTTGACACTGAGAGCCCTCTCCCATCTTCTGGGGTGAGTGGTGATTGCACACTTGTACATCAGAGTTAGCTAAAAACCCCACGATATAGTAGAGAATTTCCTGTACTGGCATCTGAAAACTGCTTTGCAAATGTTGCGTTTGAATAAATCATGCTATTTGTGAACTTGTTTTGAAGACGATCGGACCTACAGTTGATAGACTCTTCATGAATCCAATACTGCGGGAGTCAGACCTATAGCTAACCACAGTACTTGGTAGCCCTATTAAGAGATGAGTTCAGACATCGCTAGCCCCTCTAACCTTGAGACTGGACTCCTGGACTGCAAGGGGTACCAAATTTGCTCCCCTGCCTACTTCTAACTGGAATAATCTGTTAGTCTCTGTATCTATATACAGGCAGCGGTTTAGACACAAATTAATTACTCATTGAACGTCACAAGATGCCTCAGAAAGGTAATATGCCTTCCCTCACCAAATTGCTGCTGAATTGAAAGCATCTCAAAGTTAAGAAATATACATACAGAATGGTGTATATATAGTGTATGCATACATAGTCTGAAATTCTCTTTCTAGAGCAACCCTGAAGGCAGGGTTATGTTCATGTGCTTTCTTTTGCTCAGGATCTGGTGGCTGGACTTTTGGAGTAAGTATCTTCTTTCCGCATGGGTGGAGGTGATTATTTTAAAGCATAATGTCATGAAAAAGAGGTACCTATCCTGAGTATAAAGCACTCTTAAAATAAAGAAAATTCTCTCTTCAGCCTGAATAGATTCAAACCCTACCTTCATATAATGCAACTACTGCACAGATTTCTTCTAATTGTTTAGGAGGAGATCCAAGGCTCATGCTACATTAGTTTTCAGTGATAAATCCTGGGTTCTGCTACCTATGATCTAGCTTTTTCTTTTCTTTTTTTTATGTTTTTATAAATCTATGACTCTACAATATGACTACAATAAATAAACCAAGACCAGAATGTAAACTTTTTGCCAGCAGGTTAGAAAGAAATCCTTTTCCCAGACCCATATACTTTATCTTTCCTTCTCATAAGGAATAACTTTCAACAAGAGCAACATCAGAAAAATCTGATGAAGTCTCTGTTTTTATGTTATCACAGGATATGCAGGCACGATAGTGAAGTAACAATTTTGAAATCTCAGGTCTTTTTTGTAATTCTCTACCCTCCCCCAGAAGAACACCAAAGACCAGAATCCATCTACTTGATCTTTCCTACAAATTTATAATTGCTGAAATAAAGGTAGCCATCTCTTGAAATTATAGTAAACAATGTAACTTTGAAGTAAAAATTCGTATTTTTAAATTAATGTAAAATTTAGTAAAATATAAATGCAATGGGCCTTTTTGACTAAGTGTTACAAAAGTAAAAATATGTGTATTATTACATATTGGCAATTACAGAGAACAAAAATATACCTGCGCTAAAAGATTGCAGTAGTTCCTATTTTTCTTCTTTTTTTTTTTCTTTTTTTTTTCAAATGTGCTTCAGATATTTCATTTTGATGAGCTATCAGCTGCACTCTTTTCCAAACTAGGTGCCAAGCAACATTCTTTCACTGTTATTCAGCGCTATCGATCACGCTCAATTCTCTGTTACACTTTTTGTAGCCTTGCTGAAGTGGATGTGTATGAACATAATGCACTGAAGAGTCTGGTCCGTAGCCAGTCAGTACCAAAATGGCTGATTATTCAGTGATTTGGAAATGTTGTTATTTTCACTGCCTGAAATATTGTAAGACTGAGCATGAAGGTAGAAAGGAGGTAAGAAGGAGAAAAAGTTAGAATAAATTATAATCAGAATGAATAGCTAAATCCACCATTGAGAATTTGTATGATTAAGTCTTCCTTTTTCAAAATACTCTTCAGCCTTGTTTTCTATGGCCAGCTGATTTCTCTATTTGTAAGTATAGATGGAAATACTAAGAAGTGTTGAATCTAAAGGCAGCAAAAATGAGAAGAGGGAATGAAATTAATGATTGTAGTCAAAACTGGACAAAGTAGTGATTCCATATAGACCTGAGCTGTAGGAGTGCACAGTTTTTGCGAAGACATAGCATTGTTTATTTTAATGTGTAGCTAAAAATCAAATTTGGGAGCAGAGAAAGAGCACAGCTGCACCATTATCAGCAGCTGCATAGAAGGTCAGTTTAAAGGGAGCACTGGTCATTTTTAGCAAATAAGTCTATAAATGTTTAGTAGTGGTTAGGTAGTAACTTCAGGCAATGACACAAATTGCAAGTAACATAAATATTTTGAAGTTCCTAAACAGAACTGAGATCAACTGTCATGAAATTTGCAGGGTTTTAGATATAATGACATCATGGTAGTTTAGAAGACAGAAAAAATAGCATGTAGTTACCCTGTCATTACATAATATTTGTCACTTAAAATTATCTTTATCACTGCAGAACTCTGTACTGCAATTCAGAGGTATCACTTTTCTCTCTTGTCAGAACTGGAATCAGGTCCTATTGATGTTTTTTACATAATCTGTTCTTATTGCTTGTGCAACTGCAGTAATTAACACAGTGATTGTAGTCAGATAGTGGCTGATCTGATGGTTTAAAGTCATATTGTGATAGCAAGATCACGGTCCTCTGACACACTTACAGCTTCTGGTGCAAAGGAACTGCTCTCTAGAATTTTCTTTTTGCAGTGATGAACCCACTCCCATAGTCTGCCATCCTAACTGCTGCAGGCAGAAGTGTGGTGCTTAATTACAAAGTGTCATAAATTCATATGCCATTTGTAACTTTAATAGTAAATCGTCAGTGAGATTTGTTCTGCCAGCACTAGAGCTCTGGAACATTGAAAGCAAAATTTCACAAGTTAATGGCCTGCCCTTTTCTGACAGCACACCAAGCTTTCACACTATTAACTAACACTTTGCTTCACTCAACCACTGAACTGTTGACAAGAGCACTTTAGCAAGTCTGAACAGAAGAAAAAAAAAAATCAAGTAAATCAAAGTTTCCAGTTTGGAATGAGGCAGAAAAATAGAGGAATAAGATAATCAAAGAAGTTAAAAAAAAAAAAAAGAAACCTGATACACTTTGATAACTCTTATCAATAGCACAACAATACAATGAACAGTGTATTTTTAAATATTTGAATTTTGAATAGCCAATTTTTTTCTTAAACACTGATGAAAAATTATTGAATAGTTATTGAATAGCTCCAAGTTATTTTCCATTTGGCTTAGAGGCTTAGAGGATGGATTCTATAGAGATGTAATGATCATTTTACTGAAAGAGTTTTGAAAAATGAAGAAATTCCAAAATATCCTCATGAAGATATCTAATCTAAATAAATAAATAAATAAAAAGTATACACAGTGGAAATACTTTGCATATGGCCATTGCAGAAAGAGCACGGAGGAGATTTACATTTTAACTGTGACACAGTAAAATTCTGTGTTCTTGTGCGTTAATTAAAATATGCTGCTTGAAAGCACAGGAGGTAACTGGAGATCTCATTAGAGATAATCCATCTCATTCAAAGTAATATGTATGAATTATTACTGCAATTACAAAACTACAAGTATCACAGATTCACACAATGTTTGAGGCTGGAAGGGACATCTGGAGATCATCTAGTCCAATCTCCCTGTTCAAGCAGACTCACTTAGAGCATGTTGCACAGGACCATGTCCAGGCTGGTTTTGAATATCTCCAAAGAAGGAGATATTCAGTCTGTATGGGCATCCCGTTGTAGTGCTTAGTCACCCACACAGTAAAGTTTTTCCTCATAGGCAGATGTAACTTCCTGTGCTTCAGCTTATGACCATTGCCTCTTACCCTGTTATTGGACATCACTGAAAATAGTCTGGACCCCTCTTCTTGATACTCTCCCTTAAGATATTTGTGCACACTGATAAGATTCCGTCTCAGTCTTCTGTGCTCTCCTTGCAAATGAGATGCTAAAGACCTCTAATCATCTTCGTAGCCCCATGCTGGACTCTCTCCAATAGTTCCATGTCCCTCTTGTACTGGAAGCCCAGAACTGGATCCAGCACTTCAGATTTGGCCTCACCAGGGCTGAATAGAGAGGAAGGATCACCTCCCTTTACCTGCTGGCGATGGTCTTCCTAATGGATCACTCTGACGACTCATGGTCAACTTGTTGTCCACCAGGATTCCTAATCCTTTCCCATAGAATGTATATCTTTGCAGATCACAACTTATACTTAATGGTTAATCACTGAACAAACTGTGGAGATAATTTTCTGAGACAAAAATCCTGAAAGTAAATGAAACTTAGTTCTTGTCTAGTGGTGTAGACATCATGATATGGACATTTAAACCAAGAGAAAGATTAAATGTGTGTTCTTATAGCTTCAGACATAATTGTGTATCAAAAGTAGCAAATCAGAAGATGTCTATAAAATCATCCAAAGTTTCTACTCCACTACACGAAACTCTGTAAATACAAATATTAGTAAAGGCAGCTGCTTGCTTGTTAAGTGATGTGTAGAAAGCATGTTCAGATATGTGTGAATTGCCAACTTTCTCACACTTGCAGTAACTGAGTCAGAACGATTTCACATGGTGTGTATAATCATGCTGCATAATGCTTTCTTTGCTATAACAGTAGAACTACAATAAGTAGCTTCAGTGAAACATCCATGTTACAGTGAAGAGAAACTTAGCTTCATAACAAAATAGTTATTGCCCTGACTTCTTTTATATGACTGTTGTATTTTTCTCAGAATGAAGACCAAAGATTTGCTGCACAAAACTGTATTGATGGGATAGCTCTTTCTGTGTGAAGACGTGAAAACAGATGATGGATAGAAAAAAAAGTAACATCTTTTTCGTTTCAATTTTGCTAAATTTTGACGTTAGCATAGGTGCTTGAGAAATCTTATATAAAATAACAACAATGGGACAACAAAAATTATAAATGAATTTTAATAAATAAGAAATATATAATGAATATATATATAATGAATATTAGCCATGTAATTTTCTAGGAAAACCAAGGGATCACAGCTGCCTCTCACAACTGGCAAAACTAAGCCAACATTATGAATAAAGATTCAAAGACTGCTAATAATAAAGACCTTGTATGCAGTTTAAATACTTAATGCACATTTTTTGAGGCAAGTCACAGCAAGACAGATGACAGAGAAATAGGAAAATGAAGTGGGACGTAGGTGGGTAATAAGAGGGAGAAGTGACAGAACAGCCCAAGGATAAAGAGAAAAGGGAAAAAAAAGCAGTTTAGCTGTCACTCAATATTTCCTGTGAGATATGAACAAACTCAGAGATGAGTACTACTTTTTAGTAGTTTACTCTTTGTCCCATTTGACTCAATTAAGTGGCTCTGGAAGGTAAGTTCTCTATGAAATGTGGTATTTAGTGATATGAAAAACTGTTATTCTTAAGATTCTTTTTGATTGTTCAGTCATGGACAGAAATGTTTATGCATTGTCATTCTGTGTCCACTTTTTACCTCTCAGTTAGAATTCTTCATTTATTTGTAAAAATATTGACATAAAATGACTAGGCAAAGAAACAAGAAGATTTTTAATGACAGTAAGTAATTTAAAACACTTCTAACTTGGTAACACTTGAGAAAGTGGGTCTTGACATAACATACAGACAACTTTATTGTCATAAAACCAGCTAGCAAAGAAAATGCAGTGAGGTAATAAAGGTAGCAAGTATATAGACATTCAACATGAATGCCCAGGTAACTTCAGAGGGAAAGGAAAATTATTTCTTTAATCATTTTGATATTAAATATGGAGAGAACTCAAACTGAACAAAATCTCTTAAATCCTTGTTTAAAGTCGGAAAGATATTTAGAGTCATTTCTAAACACATATATATGAATGTATCTATTCTCTAATTAATTTATCTTATGTTATTAAAAAAAAACAGGGGGGTGCTTGGAAGATTACATGATACGGGACTCAAAATAATTTCCACGTAAGATATATCCCTGTCTATATATAGCCTAGTCTGAAGCTGAAGATGGTGTTCTTTTTTTTTTTTTTTCTTTTGGTGCTCTATGACTGAGTATTAGAATAAGTGCAGATGATAAAATTTATTGTCACTGATATGACTAAAATATGACATTTTCTTTAAAAATGTTCTTACATGTCAGTGTAGAGATAAGTTAGGGGCAAGTAAAGTTATCTACTTATAATATTTCGTGTGAATAACTTCTAATAATTTTTTGTAAGTTTGATTATTTTTTGTGCATTAGTGATTCACCTTAAAAAGAAATGTAATCATATATCATTATTTAATGTCATATATGTATATATTTAATTTAGGCAATAAGGCTATCTTCTTCTCATACATTATGCTTCCTGGACTTAGAATAAAAAGATATTAATTGCTTTTCACAAAAAAGTCCAACCATTTAATCACATTCTGTATCCCTCGAAAAGAGATTTTTTTTTAATCTCTTTTTATCCTAGTTTTTTGGAGACTTTAGTTTATGGTTAACAATTTAGTTTAAACAAATTCATTATAGCTCAATAAAAATTGTTTCTTTAGTGATCAACAGTCATCAGGTCACAGGTCAAATAGGACAAAGTTACATTCACTGATTTAGGACACATTTAATATTCAAAAAATATCTATTTCTGAGTTTTGGGGAGCTGAATATGAAATTTTTTTGCAAAGCAGAAAAGAATACATTTCTTTGATTATTCTAGTTAGAGATGTTTGCATTTGCATAATCACCACAATGCTTTAATTTTTAAATCACATTTTTGTCTTCATTTAACATTTTTTTCACATTGTTTGTGGACCAGTGTGGTGATATTTGCATTTTTTTCTCTAAATAGCACGACGCATTGCTAAATAAAGCAAGTAAGGAAAAGCTTTTAAAGTGCTTCTGATTTATGAAACATTTGATTATGTGCTTTTCTGTTACATGTTTTTTATCTGTTTGAAGAAATAACCCATAGGCCGAAAACTTTATGAATCCTGTCAGAAACAGGATTTTAACATCTTTAAGCCACTTTTTTTTTTAATTTCCTTTCTATATATGTCATTCTTTTTTTCTTCAGTGCCTTGAAATGTCATTCCACTTTTCATAAGACTGGGCCAAACTCAGAAAACAGAGAGAAAAAAGCCAACAGTTTGCAACACTCATTTGAGTACAAACAATTATATTATAGGAAAAGAATAGAGACAGCTTGTTAAAAATAATATTAGTAAGTATGGGCAGGACAAAGTCACTTCTTGAATTTGGGACATCTAAAGACAAGGTGATTCTTTAAATTTAGGATAAACAATCACAGCATGGTTAAGATTGGAAGGCACCTCTAGAGATCATCTAGTACAACACCCCTGCTCCAGCAGGGATACCTAGAGCACGGGGCACAGGGTGGCATCCAGGCGGGTTTGGAAGATCTCCAGAGAAGGAGACTCCACAACCTCTCTGGGCAGCCTGTTCCAGGGCTCTGTCACCCTCACTGTCAAGAAGTTCTTGCTCACATGGAGGTGGAACTTCCTTTTTGTAACTTACACCCATTACCCCCTGTCCTGTCAATGGCTATCATGGAGAAGAGACCTGAGGTTAGGCTATGCCCTGGGCATATGATATGTTGGAGATACTGCTTCCCTAGGATAGTAAACAATAAATATAAATCATGCCACATGCCGTAACCCTAATTCCGCAGAGTATATATCAGAGGGTATTAAAAAAAAAAAGCAAATTGGGGGATGGAAAAGAGGAGAATAGATGAAGTAGAGTATAGAAGGATACTGTTGGCTTGAAAATTCTAGCGAGTACACTGGGAGCAATTGTTTATATACTTAATTTTTTTTTTTATTCTTCAAAATGATGAACATTTAAAATAGCTAGAAAAGGTATTTTTTGAGAAAAGACTTGTATGTATGCCAGCTGATCCACCATTTTAATCTACTATAAATGTATCTGAACTAGTTCAAATTACTTACATTTTAGATCTTGGCTGGAAGCACTTCTTTTATGGACCATCACTACAGATTACCTAATAAAGTTGATTTTATTTTCTGAGAAGTTGCCTCTATGCGCAAACCCTTGAGATCTAATTTTAAATTCATCAATTCATTGTTCTTCAAAGATTTGAATTTGAAGGATGTTTAACATTTAGGACTATGCTTCAGTCTGTTTTAAACAGAATTTAAGTATACACCTACATGTATTGTTAGAATTAGATTTCATAGTACTACATAATGCTACATGTTGATCACCCACCCTCGTCCCAAAAAACATATCTGAGCCCTTGAGGAAAGTCAGAATTTTAAAAGTATCTTGTGTTCAGTATTTTCCACTAGTTATTTTAAGTAGCTCATGATTAGTTTGGAGGAATCCTGACACCTTTCATAACTCTGTCATATGCACTGCTTAATTCAGAGTTTTGCATTACTTTTTTAGGCTCAGGTATGTACAGTTAGTCGGTGAATTATCTGGCTTGTAAGTGCTAAATTTCCTGATTGGATCTATCATCAAATGAACATAGCTTAAACATCTCCTCTGGGCTTCTTATTTTGTTTTGTCATTCTGTCAGCTGTTTAGACTGAAAGCTCTATACAGACTGTGTTCTTGCTAGAGGCAGCAAAATAGTAAAAACACTGTTGGTATTTAGCAAAACTAAAATTCACTTGGTGTTTTCCTTCTGTCTTGTATGGTTTAAAAATTAATTTAGTCTGGTGATTTTTTTTCCCCACACATTCTAGTTAATAGTTGGCACATAATGTGCATTATTGCTACTAGCATTTTATATGGGTGCCAACTAATCACAAGGAATCACAATAACTGATTGGAGGTTTCTGTTCAGCCTTTTTCTTTTTGGTAGCTATTCATTGATCTCTCTAGAGATATAGTGCTAGGCTTTTATTGTTCAAATCTTTACTACATGCTCATGCTAAGCGCAATGAGAGGAAGAGAGAACTTAAATACTCTCCAGAGAAAAGGCATAAGTATTTCCCATTGATTGCATTGCGATATGGAAAATGATACTGAAGGGGCATCATATAATTTATGCCTACTTTAGCATGTAGAGCAGTGCGGTACACAAACAGTTGTAGAGCAAAGCAGTCATTAATCTAGTACCTATAATTAATTTGTGTTATATAGGGTTACTTCTGCTTGTCTCTAGCCTACTCCCATGGACTGAGTGGCACGAAGAGTGGGAATGCAGTAGATGTACTTTGGATGTCCATTTTCAGACAGGTTTCATGAGAAAGGATCCCAGCTGTGCCCTGGGACTCTTCTGCAATGGGAAAACACTTTCCTGATTTGGACTAAAGCTTTCATATAGACATACTGTCAGTTGCACTATAAAACCTCAGGTTTAATATTCACTTATCTAATGATGGTCTTATCCTTGGTCTTTGATAATGAAGGAATAAACTGCTGAATAAAATGCTTTTAAGGTGTTTTTTTTCTTTCTTTTTTCTTTTTTCTTTCCCTGGTTGTATTAAGAAGTGGATCAAATAAACATTCTCATAAAGAAACAGAAGTAAAAGGAACTTTGCTAATACTAGAATAATACTGGAAGTCTGGAAGCCTTGTGTTTTGTCTTAGAGACTTAGTTGTCAAACTTAAAATCTATTATGTCAATAATTAAGGCAGATAGCACTGATGCCAAAGGAAATGTAGCACTATATCCAGGCTGGTGCTAGGACCATATTTGCTGTTTAGCCAGCACAAGGCCTGGTGACCTCAGGCCCAGGGTTAGGGTTAGGGATATGGTTAAGGTTAAGAGAGGTTAGGCCTAGAACCACATGGGGAATGGGGCTTTAAAGGGCATGCCAAATGAAATGTAGCACTATATCCAGACGGGTACTAGGACCATAACTGCCGCTTAGTGTTAGGCCTGGTGACCTCAGACTTAGGGCCAGGGCTGCAGCAAGAGATAGGGTTAAAAGAGAGGGAAAGCCTGTAGACCCATGTGGAGAAGGGTTAGAAAGAACATGCCAAAGGAAATGTAGCGCTATATCCAAACTGATGCTTGGACAGTATATTGCATTGTCCATGCTCTAGACTTGGTGACCTCAGGCTTAGTTAGGTCTGGGTTTAGGGTTAGGGCTAGGGTTAGGGTTAGAGAGGGGGCCTGTAGCCCTGCAAGAAGGCAGGCTAGAAAGTGCATGCCAAAGGAAATTTAGTGCTCTATGCAGACTGGAGCTAGGACCTTATTTGCCATTGAACTAGCTTTAGCCCTGATCACCTCATGCTTAAGTCTAGAGTTAGGACTAGGGTTAGGCTTAAGAAAGAGAGAAAGCCCAGAACCTCATGGGAATTGGGGCTGGAAGTCGCGTGCCATTGGAAATGTTGGACTATATCCAGGCTGGTGGTGGACCATATTTGTCACTTAGCCAGCACAAGGCCTGGTGACATCAGACTTAGGTTTAAGGTTAGAGTTAGGATGAAGAGAGAGAGAAAGCATTCCTCTGCTACATGCTTTAGATGTCCATGCTTGTGCAGTTGCTTGGACTAAATGATCTCTAGAGGTCCCTTTCAACCTGGACCTCTCTGTGATTGTTTCCTGCCCCATCCCTGCCCCCAGCTCTTTTTTATTTTCTAGAATAATCTAGTATTCTCGTCCTTCATAAAATATTATTCTGAGTATTTGTATATTTAATATTCATATTCTTATTTCTATGTTGCAGTCCTTTGGGGTTAAATTCTATGATACAGTTTGACACAACTTTTTAAAAATATTTTTTACATCGAATACCACTATACCTACTTTGTTCAGATATCGGAGAAATATTTTTTTTCATAACGAATGGATACATTTTTCACTTAGAAGATCAGTTCTTTTGGAAAGTAGTTGAGACCCAGTGTAGATTTTATTACAGCAATGTATGGCATTGTATTCTTAGATATGAATGCAAAACATTTGTACTATAAGAAAGAAAATAGTATAGCACAAAATGAAATAAGATAATGCAATTATCTGATATTGTTGGCTCTTTGTTTGTGAAGTTCAAGATAAGCACCTAAATCACTTTGATACAAAAAAGATTATTTCTACTTTTTCCTTTGCTATTTCCTTTTTCCTTTTGAAGCTGCATAACTACATGTGAGAATGTCATAGCTTAAGAAAAAAGAATTTTACAGTATAAATAGAAGATGAAGACTTGCTTGGAGCAGTCTAAAAATCAAACACAAAATAGAGCAAAAGGACTATTTAGCAAAGAGTTTTATAAAAAGTCAGAATTTGAATATTCTCAAATATAATTTTATAAAAGTTTTCAGGTGAATGCCTCTTAGGTAGCAGTCTGAAGTTGAGTTCTTACACAAGAGCCCTAGACTTATAGATCTACAATGACATATATTATGCATCTGTATATATTTTATATAGAATAATATAAAATAACAATTATAAAAATTATATATAATATATATATATATTATGTATTCAGAATTTCCTTACCATGTATGCTAGCGAGAGCTTATGGATGACTAGCCAACTTTCCAAAAAGGATTGTTTTTACATAAAATAATATAAAAATAAGATCCATCAAAGATGTATTACAGTTCCACACAGAATTCTCTAAGCATCTCTAAACTTGTCAGTTTCCATAGCAGCAAACAATTTGTACATCACCTAGTATTAAAGTTCTGAATTTCCTTTTTTGTGATTCTGAGCTATTCAGAGATTATTTGAATCTCTTATTGTTTGAAGAATAAACTTTGATCCCTCTTACATTGTTATAGTATGAGATTTTTAGAAAGATTTTAATCATTTCATCTTTCTTTCTGATTTGAGCCCTGAATTTTTGTTTTAATTGTGATGATGAGATGAAATTAACACATTCACTACAAGTAGATTCAAGAGGAAATAAAAGTTATAGAAATGCTTGGTAATAAAGGAGATGTATACGAGTACACATATATATATGTGTACGAGTATATTATTCTTTGGAATACTGCTTTTTAATCAGAAAACTCTTACAAGACTAGGCAATAATTGGAATTAAAATGAATCTTTCATTTGTAAAGGAATAGGAGAAACAACAGCCACATTCCTCAGAAATGATTATAATAAACAATTAGTCCAGTTTCATAGGTGGAGCTTTTCTGTCCAAAGAGAAGAAAAAGAATTTTTAACTAACAACATGAGACTTATTTTTTCATTGTCATTGAAGAGCAATAAATAGATGGAAATAGATCTCCACTCAAATACTTTTGATTCCGAAGTCCAGAAACAAGTATCATTAGTCATCATCAGTGACAAAATATGAGAGCTCTGTTATGTGATCCCACTTCTAAAGTGTCATTAATAGTCACCTGAAGAGCAGATAGATAGAACTTTTTTTTTCTTTCTTTTTTTTTAAGACTAAACTGATTCAATTCAGAAATGCTTAGAATGAAAAGAATATTTAGAAACCATTACAGCTGTACAGAACCCTAGCCAGAGGTCTAATTCTTGTAAAGGATTTATATAGTTGTATTATCTGTTATTTTAATCTTTAGCATAGAAATTTGCTACATTTCAGGTTCAATAAGAACAAAAAATATTTTTTAAGTAAATAAATACTTGGCAGTCACATATCTTGATTCACTTAAACCTGTTTTTTAATAATTCATTTTTTTTTAGTAATTATTGAAAGCAAAATAAACAGTAATCATCATTCATTTCCTTAGTCAGTCAGCTTTCCAAACTAGAGTGTTTCACACCAGGAAAAAGACATCTGAATTTATTGGAATAACATAATATCGTAAGGCTAAAGCAAAAAGACTGCAAACCCAGTGACTGAAATACGATTAGCCAGTTAGTTTAAAAGTGATATTCATATCTTGTATTTTTCAGTGACAACAACAAAAAGACATTTTCTAGCACAGTATTATTTTGTTATTTGAGAATTAATTCATCACTTTAGAACAGGAGAACTTTGAACACTGTTTTTGAGTTTTCTGTGCAGAGATAAGTGGCAAGACAAAATCTGAACTTTGGCAGTGTAAAATAAAAACTTTGGTTTGGAAATTGGAAAATCAGACTGAAAGTTAGACTTTCAATCTTTCGTGAATTATTCTATATAGATAATTGTGGAGCAACATGAAGAATCCTTAAAATATTTTCTGGTAAGTAAATAATTACCCGAGTAACAGATGAAAATTCTCATTTTAGTAGCATAGAGAGTGAAATTAGCCAACTGTGGACTTTTATATTAATTTAGTGCATCTTGTATCTTATGACTAACCATCCTTTCTGTCTGGGCTTAAAAGGAATCCTTTTGAAATATCGTGCAGCTAAGTATATAATACAGTTCAAAACCTGGGCACACACAAGGTAAGCAGAGTTTTATACTATTTCTTTCTATTTTCATTTTCTCAAACACCATTCTGCACCATTACACTAATCAAAAGTAGCTTGAGAAAGAAACATAAATGAAGAAATTATAGAATATCTTGAAGTAATAGCCTAGTCACAAAAAGTTCTGTTACATTTTCATATAGATTATTACTGAATGCATAATCAAATGACCTCACTCTCTGTTATCAAATCTCATAGACAAACAAGCTCATAATCAATCTTGTTTAAACTGTAACTTGCTATGAGACATAGACAGATAATACTAGCTGAATGAATTTTGTAGTGTAAAACCTAGACATTTTTTAATGCGTTGAGTCTTATGAGGCCTTTACAAAAAGGGAAAGCAAAGAAAATTAGGCTAGATATTGTAGGCTGAAGATGCCTGAATGACTGGGGAAGAAATTGTACCCAAATTTTCTGCTACCCAAATTTTCTGATACTTATGCCATTCTTGTATTTTCCTGTATGATAAGAAACAGCGACAGATACATCAGCTTTTTTAATTAAATCAAACTGAAGCCCATATTGAGGGCTGATGCAAAAATCTATACCTAACTCACAATTGTTTCTCATCCATCTCATTGCTTGGAATTTTGGATCCATGACACAATAATATTCAACTGATAATCAAAATGCATCTATTAGAGTTGTTGGAAGATACAGCATAACTCCTCATTTTGGCTCAAATGGTTCTGTTTATTTTTAGAGCTGACGGTACAACAGTATGTAAATCCACTAATTTTGAATTAAAAGGGAAAAGAACAAACTTGGATAAGCAAGGCACACTGAAAAGGGTTTTCCTATTTCCTTGTCATTATATTCATTTCACAATCCTGCAATCCCTGCTCCAGCAAAACTGCATGCTGGCTTTGCCTCAAGAAAAGCAGAAAGGATAGAACCTATGATAGAATTGAATACTTTTGTAAAAAGGACCTCAAAAGATAATTAAGCTGGATGGCAAGATGTTTTTGTTTACTTTCATCCATTTTTTAAATACAGAAACCCTGTAGGAAACTGGAATCTCCCGATCCTCTCTTGTGTTGGAAGAGGTCTGTGTTTTCTTAAAAAATAAAAAAAGGAGATGGCAGCATGAGCAGTGACTTTCATTTTTTACACTTACTGGCTAAGTCCCAAAAAGCAGAGGATAAATCTACTAAGGCCTGAAGGGGTTTTGGACTCTTTTTTTTTTTTTTTTTTTTCTGTGATTAATCTAATTACTGGCAACCAGAACCAAAAAATTCTGTCTTCTCCCTCTGAATAGTAGCAATATCTCTCTCCTTTCCTACTCAGGCCAGAGCAGATAAGGAAGAGGCAGTAATAAGTCTCTTGAAATATATTTTAATAATAAACTTTGATAGGTGACCATTTTGAATTATAAGAGGAGGATATCTTGGGATGAAGCAAAATTTCACTGTAAGTGAAGTACTACTTCTCAGGTGGAGAAAACCATTTAAAATGTTCTGAAGCAATTCAGGGATTTTGCTCCTCCATATGAAACTATAATTTTAATTTTAGATAGCTACTGCTATAGTGGAGTGAGTTTTTATATATGGTTGGAGACCTTTGTCAGTTCTCACTGCCCTATTTGGATGGAGAAATTGATTTGTCTGTCAATCAAAGTTTATTAATAAAGTCACAGAGCTATAGCATATTTCTAATTGTACTCTGTTTCTAGGTGCCAAAGAAGAAAGTAACTTTGCAGATATATATATGTGGAATTCCTAGCTCAGTAGCTTCTTATCCATGGTGTGGCAATACAGAGAAAAGTGTCCAACAGTTCTCATCTGGAGGCAACAGCAATAGCTGCTAGACCACCTATAGGAACCTAAATGAGTATGAAGCTCTTCAAGATGCATGTGTTCATCTGAACATAAATTTCCATTTCAAGAACAGGTCTAAAAGATGCATTATTCAGAATAATAGTATGGTGGCCACCTCTTGGCCATACTTATCCTCAAAGATGAGAACTAAGGTTATTCTATAAATCAGACAGGAGAGGTTGTATCAAGAACTGTTAAGCCTCAGTGGCTTATTATTCTTAAGTGTACTCAGTGACTAAAATATATTTTTTCTTGAAAATCTACAAAAGTGGTAAAATATATTTTGAACAACTTTCCTATAATGTATAACTGCGTGGACAAATTCTGTATGTACTCTACAGTGTCTTTAATGTGTTTTTCCCAAACAGCATTTTATTGAAGTATGTTTAGAATGATTGTAGCGTGTCTGAAGTAAATCTTTTTTTTTTTTAATTTAATATTTATTTAAAATGAAATGAAAATTAAAATTAAAATTAAAAAGAAAGAAATAATAATAATAATAATAATTGTTATTTTAATGTATAATTCTTATTCCTTGAAAGGTTCTTTGCTCTTTTGTAATCTCCTATTGTCATGTCTTTCTTGGAGGATGATGATAATGCAAATACACAAGATGAACCAAAGATGACACAGGTTTCTTATCCACTGATGTTTTTAATGTCTTCGTGCCACCAAATAGATTAATTTACCTCAAGCTAAATGGTCATACTTTTTCAGTAGTGTATGTAGAGTTACCACTGAAGGCAGGAATACGTTGTATAAACCTATGTTAAGCTTCACAGGAAGTGATAATCTTTAGAAGTTCACATAGCAAACCAGAAGATTGACTCTGTTCCCCATGACCTCTCTCTTGGGATGTTAAAGCCTGTACTTGAATTCTTCTGGATAATGCATAGTGAGTAGGAAGACAGACATATATTATTTTTGTTTAAAATCTCAAGTAAGATTGAAGCCATCTTTCACATCAAGCAGGGCAAGGTCTCAAACCTTCATATCCAAATGTTGTTCACTAAGTTGAAGCCTGAAGTAGATTGTGAGTGTGTGTGCAGGAGCTAAAGAGCTACCTATATCTGAGTACACCACTGAAGAACTCCAAAGCTTTCGTTAGACCTCAGTAATGAGTCGAGTTATGTGTAAACATCTATACTTAGGTGATTTTCCACATTACCAGTATAAAATCATGAATCAATGATTTAGCTGTTATTTTGTAGATGAGCATCCCCACAATAGTAATTCAGATACTCAGATAATTAGATATGGGGTTAAAATCCTCATACTATTTCAGTCTATCTCATTTTGCAAATAACTAGACCTGAAAATTAAAATAAAACATCAAGTTCATTCTTGTCCCAATGGACTAAAGCAAACATTGCCTAATAAATTTCATCTTTTAGTATAACTGGAACTACATGACTTCAGACAGGAAGCTTGAAGGGAAAAGATAAAATCAGATCAATAAGAAGAGACTTTTTCATTAACAGCTACATCTCTTCATCCATGCTAAGCAAATGGCATTTTTGCTGCAGCATGATCACAATTGCATATACACAGCTGCAGGTATATGGCTGTTTGAATTTTAGATTTTTTTTTACATGGTGGAAATTATTAGACAGTTCTGCCTCAGTAACAGATGATAAGGGAGTTCACTGAAAGACACATTGAAAATGTTTGTATTAGTAGTCTGCTAATTCTTGCTATTATCAGTTCACAATGATAAATTAAAGAAGCCAGTCATTAAAATGGGAACCTCTGCAGGTTCATTTTTTAGAAAAGAAAGGGGTAACATCCATGTAAAGTAAGCTGGATATTTTGTGCTTTGTACTACTAATGGTGTCTCTGAGAATGTCTTCTGGAAATCTGACAGAGTGTATTCTTTTCCCAAAATGGGGCAAAGCCAACTTCAAATTTTCAGAGATTTTTCCTAATATTATGCCCAGAGATATAAATGTGGAATGTTAGTATTTTCAAGAATGCTGAAGCCTGACCTGGCTGAGAAATTCCCAATATTCATTTTTAGCAGGAGAATAATAGATTACCTTTTATATTTTTCCTATAAATATCTTGTCATTGTGACTTTTCTGGCTTTATTAGTTTCTTTTACCATATTGGCTTTTAAATGGAATATACATTCTGCTTCATGAGGTACACTTAGCTTACAACTTCTGTTAGAGAATTTAAAGCAAAACCGTGATACAGATGTATAACTTAATGCTAATATGTTTTTACAGTGCACAGACTGATTGTGTGTGCATCTAGAATCTTTGAACAATATCTTAATAGTCTGCTAATTACTGCAGTATAACTTTTTATTAAAATTAATTTTATATAGCAGACTATTAAGATATTGTTCAAAGATTCTAGATATGTAAATATATTTTATGTAAATGAATAATTATGTATGTATACAAATATAAAATATATGTATAAAATTAATTTGTATATATACATAATTATTTATTTACATAGTTAGGGGCATTGATATCCACAGAGTTTTAAGACAAGTAATTTCAAGATTAAGTGGATGTCTGACTCTTACTTTTTAAAGAATTTCTCCAAAGCTGATTTACTGCTTTGGACCTTTTGCATTGCCTTTGCATGCCACTTGGAAATAATTATTGGTAATCTCATACCTATTGAGACTTTAACACCACAGAATTCTCAAGCTTGATAATCATCTTTCCCCTTAATACTATACAGTTTGCAGAGCTGTAATTATGCAAGTTCCCTGGGTGGAGGATTTCTCACTAGGACCAGATATTATAGTCTTTGTAGGATCCTGTTAGATTCTACGGGTCCTAGAATGTTTAAACCATTGCTCAAATTTTATTTCATATCTCTTGGAGCTACCAAGAACTGTTAATGAAATATCACCATCCTGAACAAAAAGTGTTTGCCTAATCATTATTTCTCTGTCCATACTTCACAAGTAAAATATATCATGCAGTTAATTAAAATATCTAGGAATGCCTTAAATGACTTTAACAGGAAAGACAGTTTGTTCTTGGAGAATGTGATGCATGTTATACTAAATAAATAGTTTTCCAAATTACTCTGCTAGTAGTTCGGACTGTCAGGTATTTGTCAGTTGATCAGGTTAACAAATTAACATGTGGATTTCCAAGAGTTCAAGATGTCAAGAGCTAAATACTTGTAACAGTCTCATTCTTATGAACACATAAATGGAGGCTGATCTCCCTTTTATCTCGAAAGTCTGGCCCTAAGCAATGATGTTGATTACAAATATTCTTTTCTTTTGTTATCCATTTTTGTCCACACTATCTATGAAGATAAATGAAGAATGATCTATTCTTTTCATAGGTTAAATGTGAAGGAACACAAGAATAAGTTTTAAATATTTTTCCAAAAAATGACTGTCTATATTTTAATTTCATTCTGTAACTATGATTATTTTTCACACACACAGTTCTAATTGCAGATATAACATTTCAACAGTAAGGTTTGTTCTTCAAGAATCAAAGGAAATCCACCGTTTTATTACAGAAGAACTACAACTTGATTTTAAAATTAATTCCTGTTCTTGTTCATTATCTTGATTCCATTTTCTTATACAGTGACCCAAGAAATCTAATTCTTTTTTCTGTGTTCACTGAGCAAAAAAACTTCAGAAAACATCCGCTATCTCTAACAATTCTGGTTAAGCAGTCAATTAATGCTTAAGAACCATTTTTTTTTCTGTGGAGAGGATAGGACTTTGTAACATCCTACTTATTTCCCTTCTTATTATAGGCATTTGCATTTGAGGGTATGGATTTTAAGTCTTAATTAGTTTTCACTTCTTTTTTTTTTTGGGGGGGGGGGGTGGGGGGCTTGTTAATCAAATGATGCTTTAGCAGCTGCTAATCTGTCCTTTCTGTCCTTAACCAACCTTCTGTCTGTCTTTCTGACACAATTGATAGATGGAGTTTTTAACTCCATTGAAAAACAGAGTCAAGCAGTATTTCTCTCCTATGCCAACCCTTTCATACATTTTTTTTAATTTGCTCCCATTTTTTTAATCAAATTTCACCCCCCCGGCTTTTTTCCCTTTTTATAACCTTTTCAGAGGTTTTTTTTTTTTTTTTTTTTTTTTAATACCTCTGAATTGGGAGGAAAAGCTCCTCCAGGAAGGCCAATGGAACAGAAGTTGAAGCTGATACAGAAGGAATAGCAACAGAAGTTTGCAAAAATGAAACTAGTGGACTTAGCCATAGTAGTGCTTGGTTTTCTAATTACTGACAGGAGATCCAACATTGAGGCTCAGAACCACTTCACTGCTCCCAGGTAGGTTGGATTTGCAGCAGCTGCTAAAGCATTTTTTTTTAGTTTTTGGAGGGAGCAAGAAAGTCTCTTTTAGTTTTCTGTCTTTTTGTAGTTTTCAGTTTTTGTAGTTTTTCATTCCAGTCAAAAATTTTGATTAATAGACTCTAGAGGAACAGGTCTTACGCTCCTGGTTGGGGTCATAGATTCAGAAGGAAAGAACGGTGTAGAAATGTCTGACTCCCATATCACTCTGTGGAGGGAGCTTTCCTGATGTGGCTGTTGCTGGTCGCTGTTATCATCATTCACACTGGTCTTCTAAAGCTGTATACCCTGTAACATTTTGAATACCCTGAAGTAACAATGAAAAATGCAAAATCCATTAATATAGTAAACACAATTGTTACTGTTTTGATTCTTTTTTTTTTTTCATTTTCAGTTTTTAATTCTGCCTACTTAGGTCTTTGTCAGAGGAAAGCTTCCAGATTTTTTAAAAGCAAAACCAATCATTGATACAAACTCAGTTTCCAAAGCATCAGAAAATTACTTTTGATTACTAGATTTCTACATATCTGACTGTGATGTACAATTACAGTCACTAGCCATTCATTAAATCAACATGATCAGATCAGATGAAATTAAATTGCTTAATTGGGAGAGAAAAAAACATTCTTTATAGAAGGAGAACCTTGCTTTCAGCAGTTCAGATGCGATTTCAGTTTCTAAAAAGAGTGTATCATCTTGCGATAGGAATCGGTTTCCCTGACCAGTCCAGTGTTGCCATCTGTCTTTGCTCTTGAGTAATTCTATTCATCTGTGTTCCAATCTAAAAGATATCAGCAGGCTTTTGAAGCGGATCTGTTTAATGGTGTCAGGTATCCAAGAATGGCTGTTCCCTGGACTTCTATTCAAATCTTCTGCCATTTTCCTTTGGCATATCTGTGAAGTTCTAATGGGATATAGTTTGTATATAATAAGTTATATATATATATATAATACATATGCATAGTGATTTCCTCACCAAAATGATTTAAACTTTGCATATCATACAAATCATATATGTATGGTATAAAAGATCTGAATCAATGGTACATACCACCTTCATGAGCAGCACTAAGAAAAACAATATCAAACCTTAAATGTTGGAAGATTGGATTTGTAGATATACATAATAAACAACTACTGAATAATCATTCACCTGTATTTTTATGACTGATGATTTTATCATTGAGCAGTGAAGGAATAAATGAGAAAACTGGGGACCTGCTGCTAGATAGCAACAAGTGGGACTTTGGATACAGGGAAGTTTGATGTCCAGCTGAGGCAGAAGTGTGTCTTAGCAGCTCTTAGGCTAAGCAGGATACTGGGCTGTATTGATTGGAGCGCAGCAAACAGAGTTAAGGAACTGCTTGTTCGCCTTAGTGTTTTGTTGGACTGCGTTGGGAATACTACATCCAGGTTTTGGCTTCCCAGTACAGAAAGACATTCACTGACTGGAGCAAGTTTACAAGGAGTGGACAGACACCGGAGCAATTGCCCCGTGAGGAGTCACTGAGGGAGCTGGGTTTGTTCAGCTTGGGAAACAGATGGCTTCAGGGAGACCTAACAGCAGGATAATAGAGGGATGGAGCTCTTTGCAGATGTACATAGTGGGGAGAGAAAAAACTGTGGTCATAAATAAAAAAGTTCCAACTGGATGGATATAAGGAAAAAGCTCTTCACTGTCAGGATAATTGAGCATCAGAGTGTGTTGTCCAGGTGGGTCAAACAATCTCCATCAATGGAGGTTTTAAAAATCTGACCAGAAAAAACCCTAAGCAACCTGATTTCATTTCAGTGGTGACCTTGCAGGTCTTCTGCAATCTGAAGTCTGTTATTTTTATTCCCTTATTTATGATTAAACAACTGTATTTCCAAAAGTTTGTTCAAGTGATTGTTTTCAGAAAACAAGTTTATCCAAGAATTATCTGGATTAGAAATTGGTCTAGATATTGGAATTAAAACTGCCAGCTTTCTTTTAAAATTTACATAAACCTTTTATCAAGTTTTTTATCAGGACTTTGGATGAGATTCAAGTTTACAGCTTACTAGAGGGCAAAAATTCAGCTTCTGAACAACCAGAACAGGTTCCCATGGAACTTTTCTGCTTCATCTTATATTTTTCTATACCACTCTGACATACTGCTTAGTCTGTAAGATCCGAAGTCATTACAGCAGGAGGGGACATGAATATATGTTTTTGTTTCTTCCTGTGGATGTGCATTTCCATTAGCAGAACATCAGTTCTCATGCACTCTGCAAGTGAAAAACAGACCCTTTTTATTTCATGTTCAATCAATAATATTATGGATTGACTTTTTTTAAATATTTATGGAGAAAATCCAACTTCCTAACTATTAATGAGAACGATATTCATTATTTGTGTTTGCTGCTTCTGATTAATGTCAAACAAATTAAATTACAGTGTGAAAATGGTTTTGACTAAAGCAAATTAGAAATTTAAGCTTAGATTACAACACTGGAATTTTATTTCATTTCCTAATACGAAATTTCATAGATACTACAGCAGAATACTCATTTGATAGGCTTTTTCTTATCTCTGTGACTTCCAATTATACTGCTTGCCTGGATTCCTGCAATGTACTTCTATGCTCAGTAAAAATTGATATGACTGGAAATATATGAAATCTCCACTAACTCAACTGGAAAAAAAATAGTGTTAATTTAACATATCTTCCAGCAGCCTGGAAAACTAAAGAGAATTTTAATATGAAGAATTGTAGTGCAACATTTGACAAAAAAAGTACTCCTAAAGATAGATCAGTCAAGCATTGATGAATTTGGAGATAGATAGATTTGTATCAAATGCTATAAAATGTTTCCTATCATCAAGAATATTTGTATTGTAGCTCCATATTTTGTTGATGTGAGAAGGAAAAGCTTCATCAGTTAAGGTGGAAAGATAAGATCACTAGTGCTTGCATAACCTTCTCCAGCTGGATTCCCTCTGACCTTTTTCTGTGTGTATTTGAAACATAAACTTGAGGAGTCTTCAAGCCAGGCATGACTTTGCAATCTGACATCTTGTCATCTAATTATGAATAATGTCTACTAGTCTTATTGGCAATTTCTTTTTCAAATGATGGAAAGTGACACCATCCTAGATCTGGTCCAAATATGCTCTTCTGCTGAATGATACCTGACTGCGGAAGTTACCAAAGTGGAAAAGAAAGTTGAACGACGGGAAAAAAATAAATACTTGATGGCACTTCATTTCTCCCTCTTTATTGTATAAGCAAAAGAGTATTATTCAAAAATAAAAGTAATTTTTACAAGGACTGGATGATGAAAAATGATCCTGTATTTTTCTATATAAATTTAATATAGCTTCCATGTGTATAATGATGGAAGGTAAATACCATGAATAAATAACACCATAGCTAACATGAAAAGCATGACATCTTCTAGGAAATCTAAGTACTGAGATATAATTTTATTAAAATTGAAAGCAATCTTTTGAATTATGTATTATTAGCATGTGTCAGTCTGCATCTTGAACAAACCTTGAAACAACGCTTCCCAATTAAGGTCCACAGCAAAAAACATAACATGCTATATTATAAAACTGCAAAATGTCTGGAGTGGTAAATTGCTTTCTTGGATAGCAAGATAGCAAGATTAGCATTACCATTTGATTAACAAATGCCCAATACTATTTTGGATGAGATTAGTTTCCCTTTAATTACCCATGTGTTCACAATTTGAGATACTTCATTACTTGCACATTTTTAACTGCATCAGTCACTCCCATTACACCTTTTCAATTAGCAAGAAAATGGTATAAAATTACATTATTATACCCCCATTTTAATTTGTAGTATAACTATTAATCTTTTCCTAAACCTTTAACCATCTGGAAGGATATGATGGCATACAGCTTTTTTCCATTAGATACTCTTTCTTCTGTTCAATTATTTCTTATTCTTTTTGGAGAGGTAGTTCAAAGTTTAAATCCCATCCCATCTGTCCTGAGGAAGACATTTGTATGTGTGCTATGGCAGAGGTGCATTTTTTTGAATTCATATTTTTTGAATGCTTCCAGTTGAATACTATCTTTTCTGCAAATCAAATGTAAGTATTCCAAATATGATTCCTCAAGATTAATGCTTAATTATCTTGAAACCACCCAATGTGTATTGCTTTCTCTTTTATTCTAAAAAAAAAGGAATGATTTAATGATTTATTTTAGTAATATCAAAACATTAAGAGTGTTGCAGAAAACAATAGGTACCAGAGGCCATTTCCAGCCCATCAAGCTGTGTCTTGTCAGTAATCTTTCTTCATATCATATTCCTTCTAATATACCCTGTGAAAACAATAAACCGACTTCTGACACAAGTGAATTTCAAATGGAAATTAACTGACTAAATAACATTGATCCAGATATTGATATCCAAATTCTGATGCCTGCTTTCTTAATGCCTAAACACTTACTATCTTGGCTTCTAGCAGGACCACAAACTCTGAGCACCTTTATCACTAGAGTCAGTGCCAGAAATTAAATCTGAGAGTGCCATAATTCAGGGTTGAAGGTAGTTCTGTTGCATGCACCAGCATCACTGAAACTCAAGCAAAACATAAGGTCAATATAAGCACAACATTGGATTTCATTAGCTATATTGACTTCTAGATATATATGTTTTACTTACTGATTAGAGGATTTCCCCAGGTATGTGATCGAAATAAAATAATTTCACTTTAAGAGGTGACGCTTTTTAACTTGTCTCCTAATAGAAAAGTCAATGTTCTTAAGCTAATAAAAAGTTTAGACTACTGTGATGAAGAAGCAGAAAATGAATAGATATTTAACATATTCTTATGTCCATATTCACCCAAGCAAAAGAGTCATGACCATATCAGAAAATAAGACATGTGAAATGGTCGTTCTGGATTACCAAAGCTGGAATATGCTGATTAATTTTTCTGAATATCATTTACACATAAAACTGTGTACTAAATGACATGTGTACTCTAGCCCAGTTCTACCAGACAGTTTTCTGTATAAGCTCTGACACTATCTACCCAATGCAGTATTTTATGCAGAATCCTACTACACAGACACAAGTGTGGAACAACCTGGAAGACTTATCATAAAATAATATAAGTTTATCATAGAAAAATCACTGAAAAAGCAAGGTAGGGCAATTTTTTCATCACAACTGACTACCATTAGGTGATTTACTTTGAGGACATTGTACTGTTACTAGCAACTTGGATCGTAATTATGTTTTGCAACCTAGTCCATTCACACGTATCGTACACAGGTAAGACTGTGTCATGAACTTGGAGAACGTGAATCTTGGATGACTCAGAAAGCAAAATATTCCACACAGCCCTTCTAAAAGTAAATAATTAATTCTCCCTTCTTTCCTTATCTCTGAAGGCATAATACTTGTCCAGGACATTGGAAAAAAATAGCAAATGATTTCACATGTGATCCCTTAGAGGAGTTGAAAAAAATTCAGCACTAGCTTTATTTGCTTCTCATCTTGATACTTTTGATGTTTACTGATGAGATTATTTTACTAAAAGAAATACATATAATTATTTTTTCACACTTTAAAAGTTAAATAATGCAGTGAAAACAGTTCTATCTTTAAATGATCTCCCAAAGTCTTTAATTCTTGCTTCTGTTACCCTCTGCTCATTTAATACACCCATATCTTTTCATTTTAGCAAGGAAAAATCATTTGCTCCCTGCTATCACTGAAGATCATTCATGAAACAGACCCAATGCATCACTTTTAGTTACACTATTCCTGTCGCTTCCTGGTAAATTAACTACTGGTCTGATAGATTAATTATTCTTGATGGAAAATCAGGACAAACTCGTTTTCTATGCCATCCTGCTATGAAGTTAAGCCTCAATGATTCTACTTTCTCTTTGTTCTGTCACTTTTTTTGTTTTCCTCTGTCGCTATATGAAACAGTTTCTCAATGTATAAAAGGATTTAAGACTTTGAAGTCTGACGGCCGAATTTGGGTCAATAAAACAAAGCTCTCCACTGCATAGAAAGCTTGTATATATATATATATATGTATATATAATAATATATGTCTGAGGAGCCATTAGGAACTTTTCCCTGTAGTTGTGTAATATCTGCAAATTTACATACTTAAAAATAGAATGCCTAATCCAAGAGTTTCCAGCAATGGCGATTATAATGCCTGATCTTATGTACTTTCAGCCCTTAAGAATTACCCTGCAGGTAATTCTTAAGTGACAATACAATAGTGTCCTGTGAAAACTATTTATCAGAAAGTCCACCTTGTTCATACCATTTCAGGAAAATTACATATTAGCTTGAAACCCTGTGAAAACATCAAAGTAGTACAAAAAGGTAAAGTAAAGTAATTTTAAAAAAAAGCAAAACTAACTGAAAGAGATCTTAATAATAGTAGTGGTAGCGTAAGACTTGTTGTTTACTAATTCATTTTTACACCATGACAACTTTATTTATAACATGTAGCCATGATCAAAATACATTTTACACAAGCAAGTTAATTGTAGTATAATTCTATGAAATGGTTTTGGTTTTACTGACTAATTTTTAAAATCTCAAAAAACAAGTTGTAAGAACTGTATAACCTACATAACATATGAGGTGTCTAACCACTGACACCTCATGTAGTAGAATGGATTTAATATCAGCCAGTTTTCTATAGCTTAACAAGTTTTCAAACATGCAAATTATATAACTTTCTCATCCAAGAAAAGAAAAGGAAAAAAAAAAAAGAGGAAAAAGACTAAGTTTTCTACACTCAAACTCTTGTCCTTGGATAAATGAGTAATTCCTTTTTTGTTGGACTAACTCTCTTTTGGATAAAGTTACAGCATTGTCATTTAGTCTTTGCTGTATCGACACAATCAGAATAAAAGAATTAGGATATTCCATAGAATGCATTAATTGTCTTTACAAGTTCTTCAATCTTTAGGTAAAAAAATACCTATATTTTGTGGAGCGTCTCAATGAGGTTAAGTATGTATACTGAGATTTAAAGATAATTCTGAGATGTATTATACCATGAGATGGATTTAGCTAAAAAACACATTTCTGTTTTGCATTAAAACTACCTAGCAGTAATTGGAAGATCAGAACAGGCAAAGATTGTCCTGGCTTACTATGAGAAATCTTATATACAGGTAAATAAGAAGGACAGATATTTATAAATTAGAGCAGATATGTTCATTTCTTCAAAAAATGTCTTCTAATTGCATATGCTGCAAATTTCTATCATTGTATCTGCCAGCAATTGGTACGTAATTCTTATTCAAAAAAAAAATTTAAGTATGGTT
Organism: Crypturellus undulatus; assembly: GCA_013389825.1. NCBI lineage: Eukaryota > Metazoa > Chordata > Aves > Tinamiformes > Tinamidae > Crypturellus > Crypturellus undulatus. The sequence goes on from VWPW01020063.1 coordinate 97,082, forward strand.
AAGAAGTAAGAATTAATAGAATCTAAGAGATTGGTTTTATTTTATATGGACTTTTAATTCAGTTTATGGGGCTGTAACCAAACATATGAATCTGTCTAGCACAGTCTGAAGAGTCCTACGAAGTGTCTAACACTTTCTGAAAGTTACTTGGAATTGAGAAATTAAGCATCATCCCCACTGATAATACCAGCCCTAGTACATAGCACCACTAGTGTTGAAATCTCTGAAAACTTTGTCCTATATTCATTAGAGATTGTATTAGGCTTTCATTGATTTAAAGTGCAGACTTCAGTACAAATTCAGAGTCTCATGAATAAATAAATAAATACCATACAACTGCACCCAGTTAATCTGAGACTTGAGTAACCTGACTGGGACAAATTCCAGGAAATGAAGCCAGCACAAAGTACTCGGACAATGGATAAATGGACTCATACTCATTTGGATATAGCAGAGTTTGCTGCAAGACCATATCTATAGGTAGCCAGTGTTAACAGTAGCTTACTGGCATTTATTTCCAACTGTGTGTTCTTGTATTCGTTTTATATAATGTCTCTATTCTCTTATGATTGCTCAGGTAACAAAGCAATTATATTTGTAGACTGTTTATAAAATAAAGCAAACCACTTTTGCTCAGTATGTACTTTCCAATTCTTGGAATGAAAAAAAGATAGCATTTATTAGCACTATTCTTATGAGTAGCTAATAAACAGCAGAGTTGTTTCCTGAGCACAGTTCTGTTTTATACAGGAAGTATTTTTACAGCTTTCTGACTTATCATTATTGCTAAGTTAATATGCTTATAATTTTAGTCGCAGAGTTTGTGATCTTAAATTTTAAACAGCAAATGCCTGGGAATGTTTCAACATCCATTTCAATATAAAATGTTGTCTCTTCTAAACATAAGTTTATTACAGCCATATCATCATCGGGATTGTGTGCTTTAAAAGTAACAAGGCCCAGTAATTTGAAATGTGAAAATGGGTTGGATATTTTGGTAAGCAATCACTTTCTGTTTCAAAATTGCTTTTACTTTTCAAGGCTTAAAAAAAAAACAAATATAAGTGAAGAAGATAATAACTTGAACATTTTTGAAATTTGGTATACAAAATATCTCAATGGCTCATTCCATGAGGTTTTCCATTAGGCATTTTTTAAGTTGATTTCCCATTCCATTTTGGGAAAGGTCTCGGTCTCATACTTTGTTACTTTGCCTAAGAACTTACTCAAGACACTTTAGAATTATTTACCACAGACTTACCGTCTCTTCGAAATTCTATGAGATCTCGCTTAATGCTATATCTTAATCTCAAAAGTATCTGTCTGTAATATAGTCCAGTTCCTCTGCTTATTTTTTTCAGTCACAGGAAGAATATTCTGAATCTAATTGTCCCCTCTGGAATTTGCTTTAAATTTTCAGTTAATACTCTAAGCTGATAAAGCACAAATATGACTGAAACTGCAGCTTTCCTTCATTCTGATCTTTCTTGCATTGTGAAATACCCTATCTGAGCAGGTCCAATTGGCTGCACAGAATGCAGACATAGCAATACTCGCTATTGCCATGCTTTACTTCAGTGCCCTCTTCTCACCAGGGTGCGTTGGTGTGGACACGCTGCTATGCCATCACACCCTGATAACTTCTGTGCTTTTGCCCAGTTGACTGCTCTGGTGCAGTTATGCTCATAGGCACCTCTGTGCCCGTGGGGATCTTAGCTTTTATACTGTACATTCTCTCCCTTACATTAATGTTCCTTTGACATCTCTAAACATTTATGGGAATAAAAATGGAATGTGTATTACAAAACGCACTGAAAATAGTCCTAACCATCACTGTCACTGAATAAAGCTATTATGTGCATTCGCGACTCGAGCTTGCAGTGTCCCCATAGGACCCGCAAACAGCTTACAGACAAGCAATCAAGTTATCAAGACTAATGAGTTAATTCCTATCAGCTTCTTTGCTGTGCCTACCTGTATACATAGTCTAAGACTAAAATGAATTCGCAATAACTCACAGTACATTATGCAGTAAAAGATAATAAGGAGTGTCAAATTTATCACAGAATAGGAGTAACGCATATGGCCGATTAGCACAGGACAGGGTAAGTGCAGTAAATTTCTGTTGTAACATGCCTTGAGTTTTCTTATATGTGCACAAGAATACATAAATATTCCTACAGTTGTGAAGCAAATATTTGTTTGAAATTTCTCACTAAATATATATCGAAATTATTCGTGACAGTTATAATGACTGAGAAGGTGATGTTTAATCCTATTGCTCTCATGAGATCATTTCTAAATTGTTAGACAGGTACTATGTCTAGGATTATTCTTTTAATTTCTAGCTGGAGGAGACTAAGGCTTTTAGGATGCAATTGGAAATGCAGAAGTTGCAGCACCTACTGGTTTAACTCCACCTTTTTTTATCCTAATTGTTTATAATAAAATTCTTTTAAAACATTTGTTCTGAAATAAGTGAGTGTGAAGTAGGAAAGGCTGATTCTTTTTTTAATTCTCTTTTCATTTATTGGTTTTGCATAAGAGTTAAGAACAGTCCAATACCTGTTTTTGAAAATGTTCTGTGAGGACTGGAAAACTAAAAATACTGTATCAGCCATACATATTTTTTTTCAGATTTCTCTTGCACAGGCTTCCATTAGCTGTTTTTAAATATATATATATGCGTGTAAGATTTGTCTTCTTATTTTTGTCCATCTCACTGAGTAAAATAAAATTACCTATATGGATACATGAATCTAGCACAAACTGATGATATGTTAATTTCCTGCACTTCACGAGTGGATAAAACATTTTGATCGTGCTAAAGTTGCTGAAGTCTTTCAAAGTAAGAATACTTGCATAAAGTAAATAAACCGTGCTATGTAGGTATTGTTTTGTGTTTTTACACTGTGGACTTGGAAGATCTTGATATGTAGTAGGTTAATACATAGATCCCTATACATTATGCAATGTGTATAAAGAAAGATGACAGAAATTTTCAAATACTCACATACTTCTTTAACTTCTCTACTTAACATTCATAGTAATGAAAAAGAAACAGAACCTGTCAAGATTCACAGTTTTTGTATGAATGCAGACCAAAGAATTAGAAAGGTTGGGCAAAATTAAGACATGACTACTATGATGTTTTATGTGAATAAGTATAGGGTCACCTATAACAGTCTTTCCCAAGAGAGTAAGCTACAGTTTGATCAGTGTAAATGGACAGATGTATCACCATACCTAATGATTACATACAGCATATTGTACTTAGCATGGCTGCAAGCAGATAGCATTTGTCCCGCCTTTTTATTCTGAATTTCAGCAGAGGGACTGATAGCTTCTGCACACTTGTTTTTTGCAACAAGTGTGTAATACTCGCAGACTGAAATCTGAGCTCAGTAAGATCAGTCAGCAGCAGCTGATGATACTTTCTGTTAACAGAGCAAACTTTCTAGGAAGCTTTGACTCTCTCAAGAAGAGAGAGTCAGCAATGGAGAGAAGCCAAAGTTTACAGTATAAAGGAAGTAACTCTGATAGCACTGGAAAGACCTGGTAAAGGAGAAAGCATAATTCTACTTCTAAAGTAGCATCTTGAAGGGCTGTTACTTGATTATTACTTGATTCTGCTTTTATTATTCATTGCCAGTAAACAGAAGTAAACAGGAGCACAGCCAGCTTTCCTTGATGCTAAGCTGTTTTTCTCCTTGATTCTCAGAAGGAGAGAAGTGCCACAAGGATTGCACAAGCAGTCCAACCCTGCTTGGCATACGAATCTGGCTAGTAGACTGGGAACCAAAAGCTGTCCAGACTATATTGTACTGCAGGAATTATCCCCGTTGTCAAGGACAGTATTAATATTTGGCACCTACCTGCCAGTGGGGGAAAGGAATTAGATATTCTCTTGAAGTCTCTTATTCTGTGTTCTCCTATTCTATACTGTTGTGGCACTTGGAAGCACAGCAGAAATATTCCAATATTTCCAATACTCTCCCAATTTACTCAGGAAGTTTTACTTTCACCCCTTAAAATATGTCAGCCATGGAGACAAAAGGAGCTGGAAGCCAGCTTTCCTTACTTATTTGCAGATTTTACTGCCTGAAATGTGAAAATAGCTAATTGACTAGAATGTTTACTACAAAAAATATCCCCTTGGTCTCCTATGAGAGGGAGAAACACAGCTAGGTCAGGAATTATTTCTCTGTTTTAATGCTATGGACATTTTAAATGGGTTATGAAGGTAATAAAGGTAGAAAGAACAAGAGAAAATAATATATTTAGATTTGGAAATACAGGAAATTTCATTTAAACATAGGAAAAAATGCTATTTGTTGTTTATTTGTTTGGATGTAAAGGTAAGTTTAATGTAAACACTCAAATAGGTTGCCCAAAGCAGTTAGGGAGTCTCTGCTCTTGATGATCTTCAAAGCCATATTGTACATGTCTCTGAGCAACCTAATTTAGCTGACCTTGCTCTGAATAGGAGGCTCAGTCTAGAAAATCTCCAGACATCTCTTTCAACCTCAAATTATACTTTGATTCTGTAAAAAATCTCTCTCAGAGGATATAAGGCCGAAGTTTTCCATTAAATATTTAATTCTGTTTGTTTTTTAACACTTGTGTACTCTTCTATGACAGCGAAAATATTATTATTCTCCACTCTTAATATAAAGAAAAAAGAAATCTATGGGTTTAAATACTCTATCATGAATGTACACTTTTCAAAATGCATTTGACTTCGACTGTTATTATTCTCTTATTGCTAGGTCTTCTCCCAATGTTTGTTTATACTATTAGAATTTGGCTAAATTCAGTGATTCAGTGATATTTTGTCTAGTTAAGTAAGGTTGCAAGCACTTTTTGAGAGAAATACGTCTTCTACTGGAGACATTTATGCAGCAGTCAGGTTGCACCACCTGTAAACAATGAACCTGCTGTGTTAGCCATATGGTGAAATATCTGAATTTTATAAGCTATAGAATCATGATGCATCTTGCATTTTCTGGCAGAACAAGACGGAGAGTAACAGCCCAGCCCTCAAATAAGCATCTAACTGAACAAGCCATTTGTTGACTAAGATCTTGAAAAAACAAGAACCTCAACCATAATCAAATATATGTTTGTTGACACAACATATGTAAAAACAAACAAACAAAAAAAGATTGAGAAAAATGTCTTTCCCATATTGAAATTTTGCTTATCAGTGAGACTCGGTGATGAAACATTAGCAATGTACCACATTCAATCATATAAAAGATAGATAGAGTTATGAATAGATCTCTAAACACAGGTCTTTCCTGACTTATTGCTCACACTTCTCCGGCTCTGAATTCTAGATTCTAGAGAGAAATAAGCAAAGCCAGACTAGTAGAAAAACTAAATATGCCCCCAAATTGCATCTAGTCAACCATCCATTGAAAGTATCCTCCCCTGAAAGATGCAAAATGCCAAGATTGCACTGAGAGCTTTGGTTGAAGCCATTACCTACCTACAATGATCTTTATGTCCTTTCTGTGTCTCACCTCTCTCATGACCAAATTTTATGCTTTATTCTTAGGATATTTGAACACATTTTCACAACTTTTTTTCCAAACTGGAACTGGACTTTGTGTAACTATTGCTGCTTGACTGTTCTGCTTTGTACCTTGAAGGGAGAATTTGCAGCAACTGGTTAATTTTGCCTGAGATTTATTCCTTCAATAAGTTTAGATTTTTTTGTTTGTTTGTTTCTCATTTCATTGAGTGTATATTGTCCATTGTCCTGGAATAGTAAGACAGTAAGTTTTCTATATTTTCCATGTGATCACTTCACCAAAACTAGTTATTCAAAATATCCAACTTTGTTGGAATGTTTTTGTTCATTTTTTTTTTACTATCAATTACTTGCAAAATATATTCACCAGTAAAAAATGCAGAATGATGATCATTTCAATGTTTTGAACTTTGTCACTATTTTTTCTTTTTTTTTTCAGCAAAGAACATTGGCCCTTCTTTAAAATATGAAGACCAATGTTGTGATTTCAAGCAGGGGTGACTGTACAAAGTAGAGTGTGCCAAGCTAAATTCTGAATAAAGTTGTTATTTTGCAGCTAATATAAGCATATATTGACTTTTTAGGTCAGTATTAAGCTTATTGACTGGAGGGTTTAATATTTACAGTATTTTGCCAGAATCAATATGATGACCTTAAGGGGAAAAAGAAAATGTCTTTGAGTGAACTAAATAACAATGTTTTTTGTTTGTGCCTGAAGCCTGCTGATATTTAAATATATCTACTTTGAAAAGTTTGGAATGTAGTTACAGTTAACAGCTCATCATTCTTTGTCTCTCGGAACTCCTATTTTTCAAAATGAAAAAAGTCCTATTCTCAATGTTTTAAGAATCTGGTGCTATAAGCCCTTCTTTGTAAGAGAGACAGATGATGTCATATGTGAGTTCCCAGAGTTCAATTTCAGAGAAATTCTGTTTTGTTGTTTACATGTTGTAGTTCTCCTTGGGTGCAACTGGAATCATCTCAGAGTAGATGGGATTTTGCTCATAATAAGTTTAGTCATAGTGGTTTTAAAATTCTTTAGAGCTCCTATGCAGTTCCAACTGTTTGAAATTGGAAGCATCAGAAAGCTTCCTGTGAACTCTGTGAATTCTGAATGTTTGAATCCTTATTGTTTAATTATATTTTATAATATTGCTTATGTCAGCTTTGACAGCCAAGGGGATGACTGAAAGTTATTTGTCAGCTTCTGTCATACTGGCTTCAATGTTTTGCTCTTGGGAACATCTTTTCTTTCACCAAGTTTATTAAAAAAAAGGCAATAAAACCAGAACAAAATATTTTATATTTTATCAAACTGTTCATCTTCACTGAATTAGCAGTGTTCATTCTAGGTCATCCTCTAGGTAAAAGGAGCATGCTACCCAGCATTTTTTTTAAACAAAAAGACATAGAAATATGATATATATTATTAATAATATTAGGTTTATTTTAGCAGTGCATAGTCACTAATTCAGAATGGATTTAATGATTAATGTTTATTTTATGTATGATGTACTTTCAGAAATACGAAACTAAAATGCATGTGACCCTATATCTAGAAATATTAGAACTGATGAAAGATCAGACACTCTTGTTTTTTATACCCAGAATTCAATTCATTTTGAATAATTATTGCATAAATTCTGGAGACAAGGTGAAGAAGAATAGCACAAAAATATCTATGGAAGAGTGTGAAACCTCCCAGAAAAGAACAAAAAATACATATTTCGAAAGGGAAAAGCTACCATTACCGAATGAACAACAAAGTTTTAAGATTTTTTTTGGAGATATGTCCAAATTTCTACAATATAAGCAGAAAATAATGTACATATATTTGTAAAAGCATTTGAATACTTTACTATTCAGTATTGAACTCTTCACAAGTCAACTTGTTCCAAAAGATATTCATAAGTACAGTGCATAATAATTTCTAGCAATAATTGAGGAATTGGCTCAAATATTTGTTTTTAATGTACACAATACTGACTTAAAATTTAAAAGCTTTTTCCTCCATTGTAAAATAATTTGTTAATTTACTGTATATAATATTTTAGGGCAAATAAACCATTTTTTTCTAAGTTGAAAATATCATTTTTTCTATTAAGACCCTCCAAAACTCTTGGGTTGAAAAAGGAACCAAATGAACTATGAAGACCACAAATGGTGCACTCTGCAGTGTCCTAAATGCTTTTTTACTGGAAGGGTAAAATAGAATGGGAGTAGATAGAAAGCAGCTGTAACAATCTATGGAACAGAGTTCTGAGTGCTGTTGCTGAGTTACGATATATTTCTTGAGGAAAAAACTTTTCCAGTATGTAATATGAACTCTTTTCCTGTGTTACAAGGTAAAAATAGCATTTACAGAAAGGGACGAATCCATCCACTGCTTTCTTTTAAAGCCTCTTTTTTGTTTGATTTTATTTCCTTCCCCTTTAGACAAAAATACACTTGTGCTTCTGATTTTGTCTAAATGATGGTGAACATAATTCAACAGTATGCTTGATTTTGTCACAGCATAAAAAGCAAATAACAGTCATTATCAAAGCTCACATGCTGCTTTTTAAGGGCTTGAACATAAACCTGGTACTTTATTGTTCTCATTTTACCTTCCTACCTGTCTTTGGTACTAAGCCTCGTTTATCTAAGCCTCTGCTTAAGGCCATACTCTGTAACCCTTACTCACACGTAGCATAAGCACAGATTAATATAAAATCTTAAGACATCTGCGTTGTGTCAGGTGAAAGCTGGTCAGCAAAAGGGCCATTTGTACTGTCCCTGGCAGTGGCCACGGCAGACGCCCCGAGCATATCTGTTTAGCCTGGCTATTTTTAGCTCATTCTGGCATCAGAGGTACTTTCTTTGTACTTGAAACTCTGAATGGATGTTTTTTAAATATTATTTTATTTTGGTGTGTGTGTTTGTCCCCACTCACCTTTTTAAAACATTCAGATTACCATGAGGCAGATGATTGTAATGCTTACTCGCAGGTAAATACTGCTTCTTTCAGATGTTGTGCAAAGCCCCTATACAGTTCTGAATATAATGCACCGAAGGGATGATTAAGAAGCCCTCTGCCTTTTTTAATTTGTATTCCTCTGTTGTATGAATAATTGCACTTACTGCTCTATGTTTGCTGTGAAAGGAGTTCCCAAATTAGCTGTCTCGTAGTTTCTTTTTAACCAGCCTTCCTGACCTTATATATAGGCTTTTTCCTCAGTTTCCTTTTCAGAAGATAACAGGCATGGTTTTGCTATCTTTAGAAAATAATTACCTGTTGTTACTTACCTCTTTCTTTTTACACTGTGCCAATGAAGGGTAAGCAAGAATGTTCAAGTGAGGCTGGAAGTCCAAAAACATGCTGGTTGTAAATTTGTACTTTCCATTAAAAAATAAGTTTGTACCTCCTTTATTTGCCACCAAAGAAGATGAGAGATTTTCTTTGCTAATTGGGCCCCTCTAAAAGGGCTAGTCAAGTTTAAATACTTGAAGTCCAATTCCTGTCCTGTACAGGGCTCTTGAGTGTATATTTTGATTGTCTTGCATCTAATGCATCTATCTTACTTTTTAAGCTAAAACTTAAAAAATCACGTTAAATATACAACATAGCCACATGTTGAATTACACTGTCTTTATGAACAGTTTTAGCCAATTAAATTGAGATTGACAGCTTCTGTAAATGATAGTGAACTTTCATACTAAATGGACCTCAAATTAGTTTTAAACCTATATACCCATATCAGAAAGTTCTTCCCACATATAAATTCAGGAATACATACAATTATATGCATATATGTGTATATATTCATATATTCTTATATGTATAATGCATGTGCTATAGGTAAATATATTTAAAAGTACTGTCATTAAATCAAAAATTATTGCCAGTTGTCATACATAGGGAGGTGTGTTTTTCTCTGCTTTATACATAGAAAAAAACCTCCCTGCCTGTGATTTAAGAGAGAACACTGAAAAGAAATTAGGTTTCCTTATTACTCACTATTAGTGTAATTTTGTGTCATCCATGAGATCCAATGCTTGGGGCTGAAGTAAATCTTAAAATATGTTTTTACTGAATACTATGATAGAAACAAAATGTTAAGTTGTGTTTACACGATTAATCCTGCTTCATGATACAGTATGATCCAACTATGATCCAATATTGAACGAGTATCTTTCAAATTACTTGCTTCACATCTCTATTTGTTGTATATGCCTGTTTTTGGATAGTCTAAAATTAAAAAGTAAACATGTGTAAATCTAGACATGAATATATTTTTAATGAAATCTCTCAGACTTATAAATTAGCATAAATTTGACACAAACAAACAAACAAAAAAAGGAAGTAGGAGGTCTGTTAATGTATTTAAAGTTCCTCTGGTTTTTATTTTGTTTTTCCACTGTATTTGGTTCAAGACACTGTTAGCACAAGGTGTTGTTAGCACAAAAATTTCGTACAAATTTTTGTACAAAATCTTTCTCCAGTAAAGTAAGATAAGTTATTAGCTATTTATTTGTTCATGGAAAGTGACCTAACTTGCCACAGATATTCTAGACAGTGAATTAGAATAAATGAATATGTATATACAAACTGTAACATGGATTATCAGAACAGACAAAAACATTTTTCCTCTATGTTAGCCAAATTTTGCAGTCCATATCTGATTAAATCTCTCATTGAAATGAAACCATTAACAAGAATTGACAAACGGTATGAGAGTGTGAAAAAAAGAATTGACCAAGAACTGCTAAAAGACAAGATGTGGATATTTCTGTACATTATTTTCCCTCCTCCGCAGTCTAGTTAAATGCAGACTATCAACTGTTCCTGATAAAAGTTACTATTGAAAGGTACTTAGCACCTCTTATGAACAGTCTGAATTTGCAAATGAGAAATATCTGACAGACAAGTTTAGTTAACACTTAACATGTTCCCACAGAGAGAAGTCTGTTTCAGAATGAATGTCTGTTTTGAAAGAGGGTAAAATATGGCATAGGAACATGGACAGGATGTTTACATTAGCCCAGGGTTCAACCTTTGCAAATCTCTAATTTAGCAGCATGGATTTGCTCATTTACTTTAGTAATTTTAAATATGCAAGTTTTGTCTGAAATAATCCCAAAATATATAAAAATAAAACACAAAAGAGATGAGGAAATAGTACAGAAGAAAACCAAACAGCACTATCACAAATTAAGTAGATAGACAAGGGGCAGAATGAAAAAACAGACAAAAACAATAGCATACTTTCCACACATGAATATCAACTGCATTTTTTGCCATGACGTTATACAGAAGGTCATTAAAGATTAACTGACTGAAAATATATCTCTCTCAAAATAGCCATTTTGCAATACTGCAGTAAAGAAGTAACAGGAGTATGGTAAATGTTTATTTCCTTCCATTTACTCTATATCCTTAAATTAATAAAAGAATATCTTTATCATGTGAACATTATTTATTAATGATACTTGTGACAACTATGAAAAATGTAAGCTGATGCAATTAAAAAAGGGGTTCACTGAATGCAGAGCTTTTAATGGCAATAAAAGTTGAACTTTCATTATAGCAATAAGAACAACTGCAAAATAACAGCTCTATCACTTGATTAAAATAACTGTTCTTTTCTTACATGGACTTTGAATTGTTTTTAGAGGCAATATTTTGAAGGGATTACTTAAGCTAACTTTTTTAGTTCCTCAGCCATAAAGCATGACCTTTACAATATTTTGACTGGGAATATCAGTCACCTCTGATCTGAACACTGAGATGCCAGAGATAATGAGATGTTGAGGTTATAGCTGGTTTTGAGAAAAGAATTTAATGCTCTGAGTAGGAAGGTATTTACAGAATAGTAAATGAATGAACGAGTGCATGGATAGAAGGGAGCTAGAGGGTGCCGTGCTTTTGTTTTTGCAGAGGAATATATTTATTGTGGCAAGTTATGGGCATTCTCTGTTCAAAGAAAGCCTTAGACAAATTACTAAACTTTTCTGTGTAACCTTAAATGATGACTGGAAAGATATATGAATTTTAATATTTCTTGAGTGATAGGAGAAAAATCTAGATTTAATGATAGCATAAATAAAGGATAAATATTTTTTTTATCTTCAGGAAGAATCTATATTTTGTTGTTGTTGTGTGCAATGAGATGCAACTACCTAAGTGAAAAGAAAGGACATCTCAGTCAATTCTTAGCTATTGCATCTAAAACTTCCCTGTTAGAAAAAGCTACAAAAGTATTGGCACTCTTTGAGCTCTGATTAGCCACAACTGCCCCATTATTAATTTATCACCTTCCAGCTCTGAATATGGCAAGACTGCCCTCTGTCATGTCATATAACAGCTTTTTGTGGTAACTGAGAGTCTATTAGAAATATATTGAGCGGCATGCTAGCAGCTTTTCAGCTTGAAAGAAAAGTTGAAATGAAAGAGAAGAAATGCATAGCACAGCCTGGACAAGATGACTGTAAAACAGTAGCGCAAAATGCAAAAACAACAGGGACAGACTACCTCTCCGAAGCAGACTTAATGTAGTGATTCTGCTGCAACTAAGTCAGATTGATTAAAAGCTGAAGGTGAACACTTACTTTTTTTCTCTCCTTCCCACTAACGTTCCTCAATAGACCATTTTTTTAAAGAGAAATAAATCAAAAAATAGGCAACTAAAACCATCACCTAAAATGGTTGACTGATGGTTCACAATGACTCTGAAAGAGATATGAGAGAGTGCTAGAAAGGATGTAGCGCAAAGTTAGCATTCATGCAGTATATTGTTTGAAATTTTTTCATTCTTGAATTGCTGAAACTTTAAATATTCAAGTACTACTAGGCTTTAGAAGCCATGCTAAACTCCACACATAAAAGTATAAGAATTCGATTTATTCTACAGCCCTGTACATTAGGCACATTTTCAAACTGTAGTGAACTTACAGAAGTAAATACAAGAGTTCATTTCAGAGACGACTGAGTCAAATACAGTTTTCTTCTGTACTCTCCTGGTATCTAAGAATTTGCAGTAGATTTAGATCAAGCAGTCAGGGGAGTGCAGATCAGTTGTCTTAACTGACTGTTCTTTAAAATACTTTCAGTCCTCTTTGACATTCATTTAGGGCAGGCTCTTTTCTTTTTCTCAGATACATCAGAAGAAAAGAGAAAAGCTTTCCAAACTACAGATCCTTCATCCTTCTGCTAGACAGTGTAGCGGCCTCTGGGAATTTTCCTATTTCCAGGAATAAATTGTTATATCTTCTTTCTTTCCATATGGGACCTTAGCCCATGAGGAGATAGTGAAAAATGATGCCATTGCTGACCTGAAATTTACCTGTGTCCAACATACTAAGCCTTGGGCACCAAAATTGAGAATTTCAGAACATTTCCTGATGTTCTGGCAGCAGTAAGCTAAGACCAGAAATACTTCTAATCACAACAGCTGCTATGATATTTTGGAGTGTAACTAAAAAATAATAAGATTTCTGTTCAGAATTACTATGCTTCCTGTTTCTTAGTATATTCAGAATCTTGTAAAAAAGAAGCTTTTTTTTTTCAATATTTCCATTTTACAGAATAAGAAATTGGAGAAATTTGTAGATGAATTCCTTTATATTTGGAATAAAAACTTAATGATGTGGTGTTTAGAGAGGATAAAACACTTTTCTTCTAGAAAAAGACACGTTTTTAAGGAGAATGTTCAGCAAAACAATGAGAGTTTTTGTGAATGTACAAGTATAACCTGCAGTTTTCAGAATACATAGAAGTTTCTTGATCGTTTCCAGAAAATGAATGTTTTTTCTTTTTAAAGTAAAATGCTAATCAGAAGGCATTCCAGTATCTTTCCTTCATATATATTATCCCTAATCCAAGGTTTTGCAATGGAAGGGAAGGGAAGGGAAGGGAAGGGAAGGAAAAAGAAATAAGCTGTTCCCTAGAGAAAAAGGAAATTCATTTGTTTCTTCTTACTCAGTAATTAGGTATCTCCCTTTAAATTTTTAGTTTGTCTTCTATTTCTTTGTGACAGTGTACCAACGTCAAGGACACTGAAGTGAGTCCACTTTTGATAGTGGGTTATGCAGAAAATGGAGGATATATTTCCAGGGTGCAAAATCTTTGGCTGACATTTTTCCAGTTGCACACTAACATATTGTGGCTTCAAGTGTGTCATTCTTCTTTCTTTGGCACATTGTAGATTCGTTAGGGATTGGTCTATGTCACATTGGAAATATTCATATTTAGACCACATATCTGTTAAAAAAAAAGTTAGTGTGAAGTGTATAAACAAGAATTTGTTTGCAAATTATTGGTGACAGTTATCTAGCAATGGTCTGGACAGATCTGAAAATGACCAAGGGGGCATTTCAATCATATTTTTAACCTATGATCACTCAACAAGTAATGCCAAAGGAAATCTATGCCCAAAATATTGTTCAAAAGGAAGAATCTGTGTTCTTTTAATATTTAATGTCTTTGCATACAAATGATTCCAAACAATACTACTTTCTTTATACATCCTATGTAAATATTTCACTTAAAATGTTTATACTTATAGTGCATTAAGTAGTCCTAAGATTACCTTCTTTATGCCTTCTTTGTATTAATATTCCACTGAAATTTTAACAGGCATTGCTGAAAATATTAGATATATTATGTATATCAAAACATCAAACTTCCTCGGTTTTAAAAAGGTGTACACAAAAATGATAAGGAAGCATATTAGTATATTTTATATATTAGAACAACGTTTTTATTCAGAACTTCATATTAATATAAATACCATAGAGCATAGGGCTTTAATGCTTTTTTATTTCTTTTATAATGTGGGGTGTTCATACATCTCTGTTTTCTGTCTCAAATACTGCTCAAGTGTTGCCGATCAGAAAATATAAAGGTAGTTAGGACATGCATATTTAAAATTAACATTCATAGTTATTTTGAAACTAGGTTGCATCCAAAATATTGTCTCATCTTCTTAATGCTTTATAAAGAGAAAAACCCCTATCATTATATGAATTTTTAGAAAAGAGAAATTTTCTACGAATTCTTCAAAGAGAAAGATTCACAATTATTAGAAGTAATGAGAGGTAAGAAGTATAACAGTGGTATTTCTATTTTATTGCCATATCTAAATAATAACACTGCAAAAAGTTGCAATTATTTTATACAGCTGAATGAAACAAAACAAAACAAAGTAAGAAAATCATTTAATGTATGCATGCGTCAGTGACTTTTACTGCATTTGCATTAGGTCAGAGAAATGATCATCCTTCACAAAAGCTGAAAAAGCCATAGTGAAAATGGACAAACATAATAATCAAGATAAAGATGGTATAATTAAATTGTAAACTAAACATAAGCAATTACAGTGAATAACCATAGAACTCTATGATGTTACTCTTGTTCTGAAAGCATTTCCTGGATCTTCTTTTTATTATTAAGTAAGTGGAATCCACTGGGAATAAGAATAAATTGAGTTATTTTTCATTCATTAGTTTTATGCCATTACAGGTTTATCCCTAAATGTGAATCACAAACAGGGCATTCCATATTTACTAGAATTATATTATAAATTTCTCCCCCGAATTGATTAAATAGAAGCAATTTTAAATTGAGTATTTTACAATGCCTTTGTCTTTCTAAATCCTGCAGTGGAATTCCCAAGAACCTGCGACTGTGCAGTAGAAATGAAAACAAATACTGTAATTTTGGCAAAGAAGTTATGTTATTTGTAAGGGAAGAAAATAGGGACAAATGGGCAGAACTTTTCTTTATAACACCCCATTTACATCCAGTTCTTGCACTAGCTTGCTATAGGTGAAGCTTCAGGAAGAGAAAAAGGTTTCTAAGCCTTATGACTAAGCCCCTGTAATCATATTAATGACTTTTATTTCTTCAAAAAACAGTTTAAAGATTTAAGAACTGTTTAGGTGGTATGCTAGTTCGATGTCCATTTAAATTTTACTCTATTCTAATGTCTCTGTTAGCTGATATGAATATTTTGCATAATGGAAAGATATCTTGAATAATGAAATAATGAATAATAAAAGATACCTTGAGCAATGGAAAAATGTCCAGATAATACATTATGAACCATGCACTATCATCTTAACTGTAGAAAGGTTATTTGCAGGACAATATAGGGCCAAGAAAGCCAGGAGTGATCTGAGAATGGCTTGAGACGGTTACACAAATTGGTGAATCATTTCTGGAAATAGTCATGTTGTAAAATAAATATATTAAATAATGTAGAGGTAAATAAGCTGATGTTATTAGCTGTTTAGTTGTATTTTTGTGATTTTGTGCTTGAGAGAATAGATCTGTATGTGAATTTGGAAAGGAATTGAAATAATGCATGACTCATTCCACATACAAAACTGAAGTGATGCTGAAAACTTCCTAGTCTTTAAGAACTTTAGGGCTGAATATAAAGTATTTATTTCAAATGTTACGTCTTTAACTATAGTTGAGGTATCTCTGGTGACAAGAAAGCACGGCATGAATTTAACAAACATGTTACATAAGATCAAAAACATGAGTGTGTTGTTTAATCTAAAGAAGAGGAGACTGAGACCACAGTTTAAGCACACCAAGGACTTTTGTGGAGAGAAAATAATTTCTTCTTTATGTCTGTGGTAGGTAAGGCAGAGGCTGATATGCTTGTTCAGAAGATTCATGTTAGTTACAAGAAGAAACTTAATAATGATAAGAATAAATAGACACAGGAACACATTAACTGGAGAGGTTGTGGAGTGGTTCCTCATCTGTGATCCTTAAGAATAAAATAAACTAGTAGGAATAACAAACTGTTCCTCTCCTAATGTAAGAAGGGGGTGCTCAAAACTTAACACTCTAATACTCTCATTCCATTTGATAGTCCTTTAAGACAATTCTTAAAAAAAGAAAAAAAAAATGTATTACTGAAACTCTTTTAAAACTATCAAAGTGATAGCACTTCTCTCTCTAGAAAAAAAGAAAGAAAAAAAAGAGAAGAATTAGGAAAAAAGAAACATTTTATTTTAATTTATTGTACGAAAATTTAAAATTCTTCAGGAAAGAAATGATTGGAGCAAAATATGCTTTTTGCTTTTTCATTTCACTGTCAAACCACTGTTATGTTATTCCAGAACACATTTTATTTCTACCTTTTTTTTTTTTTCCAAAAAAGCAAAACAAGCCATATTGTTTAGTGTTCCAGATTTCTCTGTTTGTCACTGTCACTGATTTTTGTAAGAATTGTATAAGACAAGCCTCTCTATTCCGCCAAGTTCTATACTTCATGTGAGGCATTAGAAACCATTAATTGAAGGTACAGACTTTGGTCTTGACCAAAATACCACTGAAACTGATGGACAGAGTGATTAATTTCCACTGCTTCAAATCGCGTCTTTTGTGAAATATCACAATTTCTTTGGAAATAGTTACGCCAGCAAGTACTCTGTTGACTGGGATCAGTGATATACAAATGAGTGGGGTACTGGACTTACTTCCAGATATAACTTAATGACACTTAAGTCGATAGCAAATCATTTCTATAAGCAACTATGCTAATTTCCAGCTCTTCACTAATGTTTTCTTTAAACTATTAAACTATTTTTTTTGAAATGAAACAAGATGCCCTAAATAATGGGACTAAAATATTATAAATAAAACATACACAAACCTCAGTGAAGCCCCACTTGATATTGTCAAAAAATTAAATTTCCAAACCTTAAAAATACTTGATACCTAGAGCTCTTATAAGAAGTTATTACTTAAAAGGTTATTCTGTTCTTGGGAAACTTTATTAGCTAATTTTAATATTTAATAATTCTTATTAAAATAATTACTGCTTGGGGGCAGGAATATGACAAAAAAGTAACTGGGCTTTTGACAGAAGATGAAGTTGTCTGAAGCATCTTTTATGAATAACACCTTAGCTGAAATGTGCTGTTTTCCACAATAAAAGGATTGCAAGAAGAAGATGATATACTTTAAAAAGTACGTATGCTGATCATGCATCCTGAGAAGACATAGCTCATCTTAAAGCAAGAGATTGATTTACTATGTTATGATTTATAAAGTGAAAACTATTCTCTATGCTACATGAATATGTTATTGAATTATTCATCTCAATAAAGGAAATAACAGTAATAATGAAAATAGTAATAGTCAGAATACCTTCATTTTACTGGAGGCATGAAGTTATAATGTCTTCTACCATTATCTCTCTGAATTTAAGACAGAATTCTGGAGGTACAACAGATCTATAAGTCATTCTCTTGATGTTTCCCTGCCACACAAATGTTCTCCCTTGTCTAAATGCACAAATTTTATACCCCGGATAACATCAGCAGAATAACCTGAGAACCATTAAATGAACAGCAGTTTATGCTCAACTTTCTCAAATGATATTGTTCAGGAGGGCTCTAGATACATACTTGACACTGAATTGTGGCAACTCTTACTATTATTAATTACTCTTGATCCTCATAAAGTTCAAACACAGGATCTGCTTCAAAGTTACAGAGAACAGAGATTAGTAGTTGTCTCTGCTAAGATCTACATTTTTCTACTGATGATGATCATTGAATTGTTTAGTTAATAGTTTCTTTGACTTGTATTTTGCTGATGGTTAATTTTGTTTTTAATTCAAGTTTTGAAATGCAGGGAAGATATGTAAAAATGTAAAGCTTTTTAAGATAGCTATTTGTTTCTGGAGACACAAAGTTTGTGTAGACTGTTATGACCAAACAGGTCAAAGATTGAAAGAAGGGAAAAGAAGAACAGGTTTGTTACTCCTTTTCAAGGTATCTTACGGAGGAGGAAAAGAGGTCAAGATTAATTTATCCAAAAGACCAAGAGCAAGTATGAGTGTGGTTTGGTTGCCAGTGCTCTCACCTATGAAGGATAATGTGTGCACCTGTCCCTGTTTTTAGAGATGCTTCCCTACTTAGGGCCATAATGCTTAATATAAAATATGTACAACTTTACAGCAAGAGATGCATCCATACATCCTCCTTTGTGATGTTTGACCTATTACAGGAATTACACTGCCTGTTTGTTTCAGAGAGCTATTAAATTACTTCTCAAATGGCATCTCTTCCCTGGTGTGGAAAGCCTTGGTGCAGGCTGATATTCCTCACAAAGCCTGCATGTTCCTAATCTCCTTCAAATGAGTCAGGGCCTGGAGTGTATTCCCCCTGCGGGGTTTGGTTGCTTGGACTCAGGGCCAACTTTGATATTGAAGTCTTGTGTAGGACTGCAAGAAAACAGTCATGAGAATCCTTAATTGGAGCTCACTCCCAATTTTTCTGCATCTGCTTGCAATTTGAGATTTTCCCCAGCTCCTTCCCTAAGCTACCTTGTAGTTATACCTGTGCATGTTCATGTCCCACATTGATCCAAATCCTGACCCTCTTGTAACCTCCTGTAATGTTTGCTCTCAGACCTGCCCCAGCTCTATGGACTCACCAGTAACTGTGAGGCCTAGCCACAGTCCTGTGGCTAGGCCTGGTCACCACCAGCAGGCCTGATCCTCACCCTGACTTGTGAACTCAATGTCCCAGGTCAACTTCAGACCTTCTCCATCTTTACAGACCTGTCTGGTGATCCAGACTCTCATCTAAACTGGTGTCCTGCTCCCCAAGTTAGGATGCTGCAACTCTGGGTGGGGGCACTTTTTGCTGCCCATCTTGCTGCTGCTGTCAGCTCCCAGGTCAACTTCTCTGAAGCAGTAGCCCACTTCTGCAGATAAAATTATTCCCCTGTGTGGAAGAATATCCTGGAAAAGGGGAAACTTAGAGAAAACCTAGGGCCTAACAGAAGTTTTGGCATTACAGCAGCTTGCTTGGGGTGATACACAGCTGACACTTCCAGGATGGCTGGTATGCACGGACTCTGCTCCTCCACAGTTCCCTGGGCAACACAATCTGCCCTCCTCGCAGCTGCAAAGGGGAGTAACGGAGGCTGGAGCGGAGTGAAGGCACCGCAGCCAAACTCTGTTGCACTTCCTGTGCTGGGTCGCTGATCAGCCGCACAGTAGCTGCCCAATGGGAGATACACGATAACATGTCCAGTGCTGAGCCAGCAAGGGTGGCAAATCACTCCTTTTGGATGAACTTTGCTTGAACTTTGCTCATTATAATGCCAACGCACACCTCCATCCCAAAAGTTACCTGCCTCTGAGGTATGATCACTCCTCACTGAGCATGCGCCCTAGATTTTTGATTGACTGTACCTTTAAATGAAAGTGAGAAACTTTTTCACCAATCAATAACAATAGTAAGTATGACTATAGTCACTCAAGCTCCACCTGAATGTAAAGAAAAGTATAAAAGGTGAACTAAGGATGAGAAGCTGGGGGGAGAAGTTTCCATCGTCACTCCTCGGTCAGTCGATGGACTGATCCCCCTTTCCTCCCCTTGGGTCGGGACGCTGCCTGAGGAGACTCGAGACTGAGAGTCCTCTCCCATCTTCTGCGGTGAGTGATGATTGCACATTTATACATCAGAGCTAGCTAAGACTCCATGCTGTAGTAGAGAATTTCGTATACTGACATCTGAAACCTGCTTTGTAAATGTTGCATTTGAATAAATCACACTATTTGTGAACTCGACTACTTGTTTGGGGGGCGGGCGATGGGACCTACAGTTAACCGACTGTTCGTGAATCCAATATTGCCAGAGTCGAGCTTATAGTTTATCATACTATTCGGGAACTCGATTCGCTCGTAGGAAGGTGATCGGACCTACGGTCCTCAGACTGTTCCTGAATCTGATACTGCCAGAGTCAAGCTTATAGTTGATCATACTGTTTGGGAACTCGATTCACTCCTAGGAAGGCGATTGGACCTACAGTCCACAGACTGTGAATCCGATACTGATTTGATATCTCCTTCCTCCCCTCCCCCACCCCCCACCACTAGGGCTTTCAAACTGCAACATTTTTCCACACCCTGAGAAGCGTTAGTCTTCAAACAAAAGAGGAAATTAATCTGAAGTGACTGTTTTCTCAGTGAGTCACCTACCCAGTTGCTATGTCATAAGAGGAAAGCACACCCTTTCTGAAGGAAAACTCAGTGGCTACTGCCAGAACTTTTGTCATTGTACCTGGGAAATGGCTCACTGCTGCTGGAGAGCCAGGCACACCTTGAGAACACCAGATCAATCCCTCAGGGATTTTGGGTCAAAGAATGACAGCTTTCTGGATTCCATTGTGTCAGTAATAATCTACTCCAATTTTATAAAACTGAAACTACTTCTCCTGAAATTAAATTTGAGTCCTCTATGAAACTTTAAGACTATAAATTACCATAGCTTTGAAGCTGATGCAGCAGGTGAATAACTTTAAGGCTAAGGTACCTAAAATACATGCAAATTCTGTTTTAAAAGAATAAGGTCATACTTGTTCTGTACTATGGAGTATGATGTAGCAATTCCACCTCCAGATATAGCAGTGTATCTGTGTCGGCTTTGGAATACGTCCATTTTAATTAAGCATGTTGAGAAATAGAGCTGATTAGTCCAGGCACAGAGTCATCCTCCAATAGCTCTCTTGCTTTTGGGACCTGAGCTCACAACCCCTCGTGGCATAGCACAGCATGATGCAGATGTACTGGCTCAGATTGATGCTAGCCAAGGGGGTCACTCATGAAATTATCTTTCCATTCTAAATTATATAAATCACTAAATCTATACAGTTTGACTTGACAAAGACCACATCTGGAATAGCAAAGAAGTCAGAAGTCAAACATTTTTAACCTAGCTTGTGTATGTTTCTAACTCACACAGTATTACCTTTTGTAATTTACTGAGCAAAAGGAAGTAGAATATTGCAAGCTGCTGCCAAGAACATGGCAGAAGAACATCATTTGTTAATTGCTCATAATATCTCAGACTATTGAACTTTTCAGTATGCCATTTTTGGGAATTTGTTTTGGGCCACAAATCCATAAATGTGCTTGAAAAACACATTACTTAGTACATACAAGGGAAAATTTTGGGAAAACAGGGAAACAATGGACAAATTTGTAAAGGATATCTAATGTGCCTATTCAGAATTTGCACAAGAACTACACATAAATGCTAGGTAGATTTGTGATCTGATTAGTTTATATCCTACCTACGTATTTAACCCTCCATATGTGAAAAGGAAAACATTCTTAAAATCTAATCAAAATATTCTTGTATTTTTGCCAAGTCATTCAACATGTTATAGTTCTAAAACAATCTGCTTTTTATATAACTTTAGCATTTTTTGATATCTACCTTTGATACCCATGCACTATTGCTCCCTTTTATTTATTTATGGTAGTTGTGGACACTTTCCCACTTAAAAAACTAGAAAGCCAAAGCAAGAGCATTACAAACCTGTTTTTATTATTTTTACTGTGACTATACAAACAAAAAAGCATTTCTAAGCTGTCTAAATGGATCAATCAACAGACTATACTTTTAAGAGTTGAGCTGGAACAACCTTTCACCTGTAAAGATACAAAGAAATATAAATGAAAGGAAAGAAGAAATATTTTTCTGTGTTGCAGAGAAGTAGAAGGTCAAGGATGATCATTAGGCCTTGTGAGGAAAGCAATTGCTACTGCGCAGATTTCATCTTAAAGACTTTTATACTAGTATTCAGAACCACAAATTAAATTAAAAAAGAATGCAATATAAAATATTTTTTGCATAATTTCTTTGGATTTAGTTCCCAATGAAATAACAGCAGAACTACTTTGCTATTGTCTAATTGTTTTTATCTTCATACAGAAAGGTTAAAAATATAAAATGCTTTGCATGTCTCCCGTTACTGTTCCATGGAGCACGGCTATCTAAAATATCTTTAACTTTTCTCATTTACAGACACAGCTATATGATCTCAGGGCATTCTGTCAGGTATATGAGAAAGCATAAATTTGGCAAATTGAATATATGAGGGAAAAATATTTTCTAAATACATTCTAAATCTTTCTAAATCTTTTGCAAAAATTAAGATTTTTGTAATCCTAAATTTTTATCTTACTCTTGCAAAGAGCATAAGGAATTCAAAATAAAAAGTAAACTAGTACTTTTCTATGTATATGACATACAGAGTCATTTTTCAGATGTCTAGAAGATTACCTGTCTTTTGCATGTGTTGTGTTACTTTCTCATGCAACATTCCCTTACACAGACCTGGTCTAATGCCTTTTTCTGTCAAAACAGACCCACTGAGATCATGAAAGAAAGAAATCACTCTTAGACAATTTTATTTACCAAAACAATCCTCGATATATGTAATGATTTCAATCATCCATTCCTTCTGATTATTTCATTAAAATTTTCTTCTTATATTTGCAGTTGCAGAACCTTTTTTTTTTTTCTGGGTGGTTCTTTCAAAGTGAGATTACTGATGTCAATTCTAAAATGTGTGCATCTTCATTTGTGACTCACAGACAGAAAATTTGTTTATGGATTATCAGTCTTTAGCAATGAAAGATACCTAATACACTAAAGCATTTTTAGTGTGATGTTCCTCCTAGAGAATTCAGAAACAAATGTTCTTTTAGTTTGTAAAGAATAAGTAGGGTGGAAACTTTTAAATTTGAGGGTAGGGCCCTAGTTATGAATTTATCTCTCTGCTTTTCAACAATAAGGCTACCAAACAAAAAACTTATAGGTAAGTGCTCTTTGTTCAATTTCTGTTTATCTCCATAAAAATGTAGAATTTCTACCTATATATTTCCTGAGGTACATTAATTTCCAGAAGTAAACACTTAAGAAAGCAAGTTCTGCTGCTGACCTGCTTTATAACCAATTCTCACATGTGTGCTAATGGAACCATTTTGAAACCACAAAATGCTTTACTAATTTGCCTAGAGAATCTTCTAATCTTGACCACATACTTAATATGAAACTAGCTGGACAAAAGCTGGAGAGCTGGACATTCCCTCGCATTTAGGGAATAGCCTGTCTGTGAATATGCTTAATTTAATCAAAATAAAAAATGCTATTAAAATTGTGCTAACAGAAGGGATATTGAAACCTCAGTGTGATTCTCAGGAACGAAGCAGAGATTCCAACAGCAACACTTCAGGATCCTGTTAGAGGGGATACTCTAAGTTCTACTGAAATAACTGCTTGTGTCCCATATGATGGATGCATTCAGGCAAAAGTCTAGCAGTTCATCTTCCTGTAGGACTTGTGCAAGTGCTCCCAATTTTATGAATTTTATATGACTTTGGGTATAAGGTGATCTCCTGTGACAAATTTAAGCAGTTTCATAGATTTTTTTTTTTTGTACAATATTTTTGAGTAAATCACCTAAATGCTATCTACATTCTATTTTCCACCTTCGAGTTCTATTCTGGTTTTGATTCATTCTGCATCTAATCCTTGGAACCTAATTCAATCAACTACTCAGATACCCTTAACTGAAGCACACCTTAAGTTGTGAAACCACTTATTGAGTATAGGGTTAAGTACTTGTTTATATTCTGTAAGGGTCTCAGCTGCTAAGACACTGTTGCCACTACAAGAACGGGTCCTTCCTCCGAATATTCAGTCTACCTTCTGCAGACCATTCCTCAAAATTCCAGAAATGAGTGTCTTTGTGTGAGAGAATGCATCAAATTCTTTCTTTTCCATGTTTCTCCTTGGATTTATTTGTCATGTTACAGAGATATTTTCTTCTTCTTTGTCTCCTAGCCCAGCATTCATTTTGATTTCTCACTTGTTCTACTCATAAATGTGCACTCACACATGCACACACACATATACACCCTTGCATTCAAATTATCACCAAGGCTCAAGGATGAGTGAGCAGACCAAACACCCAGTGCAATTTATGTGGGTTAAAGGAGCACATCTTTTATGTGGCACCAAGGCTTTAGTTTTAGACAGTCTAATTAAAGTATTAGCAGTATCTTAAAGACTAATAAAATTATTAGTCCAGTTAGAATTATAATGACACTTATAATCCAAAGTATTGAATTAACGAAATGAAATAATTCCTTTTGATAATGTGGAAATGAAGTGATTGAATTTCAAAATAATCTTTCTATTTTTCATATCAAGACCAAAATCAGTTGATATTAACAACTGAAAACTATTTTTGTGGCTCTGGGTGAGGGCACCTTGCTGTGTATGTCTTGCTGTAGTGGTAGTAGTAGCAGTCATAGTTGCAGTAGTAATAGTAGTAGTAGTCCCAAATAAATAAAGACACTCTAATGTTGGAAAACAAAGCATAGATGTCTGAACTCTGGTAACTGTAAACTGAGATAATTGGGAAAAAGCTCCCAAAGATGCAAAACTGGAGACCTATCTATCCTGTCTACACTTCTACTCTAAATGTTTCCAAGATGCCTCTGTTCAAGGGTGCAAATTCTGAGATCTGTAGGTCTGAGATGGTCAGAACAATGCGTTTAAGCCTGATACTCGTATTCATTTGCAGAGACCACAAAGTCCCTACAAAACTTTACTTTTTTAAAAAGTATTATTTCCATTGAAAATCTTTTGCAGGAGAATTCCTGAAATTTTGGAGAGCTCTCTCATGGAGGACTGGGGGAAGAGTGAGAAAGAGCCCTTTTACTCTCTGCTTGCTCTCTGCTTATGATCTCCTCAGCAATAAAAATGAAGAAAAGCAAGTGTTATAAATGTACAGGAAAGAACTCAGCGCTTTCTCTTTTTCCTTGTCTGGAAAATGAGTGAACTTATCAAGAATTTTTTTTTCTTTTGCATGGTAGAAGCTACCTTTTATCTACATTTTTTGATCTTTTCCAGGTACTTCCATGCCTTTGCTTCATCTTTTCCTTCAGATTTGACCTGAAAGCCCTTACACATAGAAATCAGATGACTGGATATCTGGTTGCTGTATCACTTTTTTTTTTCCCTTCTTTTTCTAAAGTACAGGTACTACATTTGCCACTCTCCAGTCAAGGTATGCTACTTCTGCTTCAGCATAAAATCGTTCTAGTGCATTGCTGATTGCAAAGTTTATAGCATACCATATTAAAGAAATGATAATATACATTTAAAAATAAATTAGAACAAATTTACTGATTATGTAGTGGTTGATCTTTTTTTTTTCTCCATTGATTTTTAAACATAGATTTTCCTTAGGCTTATATAGTGTCATCACAAGCACATAATCTGCTTAGCAAAAATATAATCAGTGAGGACATTCCTCTTGGACTGATTTTAGTTATTATGCCTGAAGCATGAGATATTTCACAGTTTCACAGTAGCCAAAAGGACAGCACTTGGAAAATGGTAATGTACGAACACCCAAAGTTACTTACTGAAGGTTAAACAAACAGTATATGTTCAAAAAATCTCAGGCATTAAAATAATGGGGCTCTTACAATTTGACATTGCGCTTTTTCTCTCGAGGATGTTTACCACTCCCTCACACAGTTACATAAGGTCAGGTGAAAAATGGAGACTTTGAAATATCTGATGGCAAAAACAGTGTACATTAAATTTAATTAGCTGGATATTAATTTCCTGCTTTTTTTTTCTTGATGAACTGTTGAAATAAAATAGCTTTTCTGCTATTACAAAGGTAAACATGGGAATCTGCCTGTTTACCCTAGAGAAGAGAAGACTGAGAAGCGATCTGATCAATAGGTATAAGTACCTGAGGGGAGAATGTAGGGAGGATGGGGCCAAACCCTTCCCAGTGGTGGCCAGTGATAGGACAAGGGGTAACAGGTGTAAGTTGAATCACAGGAAGTTCCACCTCCATGTGAGGAAGAACTTCTTTCCTGTGAGGGTGCCAGAGCCCTGGCACAGGCTGCCCAGAGAGGCTGTGGAGACTCCTGCTCTGTAGATCTTCCAAACCCACCTGGATGCCACCCTGTGCCATGTGCTCTGGGTGTCCCTGCTGGAGCAGGGGAGTCTCTAGAGGTCCCTTCCAAACTCAATCTTTTTGTGATTCTGTGAAATTTGAAAAGGAAGTTTCTGTGCTGGAATGGTGGACATCTGGAGTCATTTAGTAGCATATTTCATCCTACTTTTTGCTATAATAGCACAAAGGTAAAACTACAGTTTTCAAGGCTGAAAAGTGACAGGTTAATAGATTTGAGATGACAAACATCACCTTACTTGTGAATGTTATACCAGAAGCACTGTTGAAATCAGTTCTATTATATCTTTAAAAAATTTAGCTGTCTTCCTGCAGCTGTAGGGTTTTGTTCTTTTGCTCAACAGCAAACATTTGTATTATAGTAAAATTCTAGAAAAGTCGATTTGCCTTATAGAAAGTACACTATTCAGTGATTGATTCAAATTCATCATTTTTTTTAAAGAACTGCATTTTATTCACTTATACTCATGTAAGCATGAATGGAACTGATATGAAAATCTCCGTTGGACAGAATTTGCCACTTTTCTTTGGAATAAGTATCAGCAATTCATTATCTTGCTGTTAAATATATGCCTATTTCTTCTTAATTCTCCTTTGAATATACGTTAGCTGTCAGGCACTGTTTCTTATTATATCTTCCTATACTAGATTAAAGCACTTTTTAGAACTCATTATTTTCTTCCTATGAAAGTACTTTAATTCTATGATCAAATTTATATACAATAAAGAGTTGAATAAACAGCTAAGCTAATTGCTGGTATTTTAATGTATATATGATTTGGAAATATAAGCAGTCATTTCCCAAGCTCATTAAGGATGTGTTAGGGCTTTTCCCTTAACTTTGAATGTATTTATCATTAACTTAGTGTGCTTAGTAATCTAGTTCAAGGATCCAGGTCTTAGGTATGGACAAATTATCAAGGTAAGTCCCGTATTATTCATGTTTTTGAAGGAGAAATGCTACTTATTTAAATCTTTATTATTTTCTGCCTATTCTCCTTTAGAGCTTCTGAACATTTGGTTTGTTTGTTTGTTTTTTCTGTGAACATTACTGGTAATACACTTTAAGTTAATCATCTTTAGAAATGATTAAATTGCTTAGATATTAGTATTTCAGATTTGCATATGTTGGGATTTATTCATAATAAAAAATGATTTCACCGATTGCAGTCAGAAGAAGTGATTATTAAACACAGTCTTCCCTAAAGCACTCTGATTTTTCTTTTACAGTGACACATCTATCCAAAACTGAGCACTTTCATATTTGGAATGTACACTGAACTATGACAATAGGTGTCCTGATATTCAGCTGATGAGAACTACATAAAATCCTCATAGCAATATGGCTTTCTATAGAGATTATTCAGGGATATAAAAAAAAAAGGAGAGAGAAATAAAGAAAAATAATATTCAAAATGGTTTATATCTAAAGGTTGTGCTTTTAGGGTAACACAAGGGTTGAATGGCTGTAGTTCAGAGACTGGTATTACAAGGCATCTAGAAATTATCTCTTTGCATTTTTAGCTTGTGTGTTCATTACTTTACTAGCACTACAGGGCACAGAGAAACTCAGTGGATTAGACTTAGTACATGATGTTGGATGTTTGAGTTTCTTGTTAGGAATGAATTGTTACTATTTTCAAAGTTATACTTTTTTATAAAGGCTTTCTTTTTAATCTTATATTATTGTTAAGTATTTTAGGTTGTTTTACTAGTAGGCAACTTCAGTGAGTCTTTCAAGCAGTGTAGAATAAATGCCATATAAGATCTCTCCCTTTTTTTTCCCTAGAGCAAAATGATAAATTTTCTTTTATGAATATATATTTTTTTCTTATCCAGATGATTTAGTTAAAAAGACAGGCATGAACCTATGTCTATGAAACCTCATGATCTGAAATTTTCCCTGAAACCTCCATGACTGAAAATGACCCAAAGATGCACCCATAGCTAAGTGTCTTCCTCTGAAAGAACAGCCACTGTCCTAAGAGACTATAAAATCTTTAGCTGGAAGCAAATATAAAATTTCACATATTATGAAAGATTTCCACATTTCTCAGTAGAATCATATAAGATTCACCAGGGTATCAGCCACCCAGGGCACTTCCACGGAATCAGGGTGGGAAGATGTTCTAGAGGTCAAGGACAAAAGGGGTTGCAAATTTGCAAGGGTTGCTCAAGTCAGAACCTTCACTAACCTTTCTAAATAGGAGTCCAGGCCAAACTGTCTGCATCTTCCCAGTGTCACCCTGCAGCACGTGATGCTTCATGCTGTTGATGAAAATCTTTCTCCATTGATACTATTACAACTGCCTTGTGCCTTAGAAACACTTAAATTGTATTCATTTTGACTCCTGACATTGACTTGGGCTTTAACCTCTGCCCTGTATTGTTCATCTTTTACTCAATGTCAAAAGAGGATAACGAATAGCAAAAATGCACTTGAGAATAACCAAGCTAGTGTCAAAGACAAAGGAATATCATAAAGCTCTTCGCTGCAAGTTGTGGAGTGTTTTGGCGGTACAGATTATTAGTCCATATTGGAGACTCAAGTTTTCTATTAAACAAAGGTTGCAAGGGGAGGAAAATCTTTTATTAGATCGAATGATTTATTATGGTGTGGTAATAGACCTGGTTGTCATGTTCTAAGGACATAAACAAGGAAAATAATATATCTAATTTAAGATGTTATTTCATAAACTGAAAGTGGGACAATTTAATCTTTGGTCATGAAAAGAAGCACTGGCTTGTTATTTATTTGCTTATTTGTTTCCTAATAATTATACATGTCTAGTGAATCACAATGAAGTGTTTACACTGGATGATAAAGAGGTTTGGAAGATGTGATAAAGGTATTTCCATCCTCTGAGACAAATCTAACATTCTGTAGGCTCTGCAGCAAATAATCATAAATGCCCCAGAAGTATTTTTATAATGTATTTTCATGATGGTTTTTTGTTGTCATTATTTGTTTTTGTCAGCATTCATGCAAATGGCAACATTTTTAAACTCTTTCTATATTTAGGCATATTTCACTAAGAGAGGTCAGTCACTGCGTAAGTTTATGGCTACTTGATCTAGAAAAGACATCTTATAACTTTTTTTTTTTTGCCTCTAGAGACTTTTCTAAACACAAATAATTTTAAACATTCAATAAATACTGAAATGAGAAGTATAAATCTTTCCTATATAGATCCTATATAGATGAAGAATTCAACAGGAACTGTATAAACAAAGTACAAATGCTTTGAAAAACAGAAAAGGAGTAGAAAGACTTTTTGGAAAAACAATGAAATTTCATTAAAATATACCCAAAATAAATAATTTATATAGAACAAAATACCCGTCTCTAAATATAAAAATTGTTCAACTAGAATTCACCTTTATATCCATACACACAAACAAGTATGTATATATATATATATATATATATACACCATATAACACTATTTTATATGCAATGTAGAAGAAAAACAAAAATACAAAAAATGAGTTTAAGGATTAAAAGCTTTTATAACCGTAATAGATTTTTTTTTCCTGAAACATAACTAAATTTATATTCATGTAAATATAATATTTTGTAGCTATCCATACAGTCTTCCAAGGTATCAGCTCTCAGAATCGGCCATAATGTGACAGAAAATGTGAAACTGTATATTAAAAAAAAGTTATGAAATGTTAGTATCATGTTTCATTATTATGGGTTTGTTTATTCTGTGATATCTAATGGAAACACTGCTTAATGGATTATTTGTCTGATATGACTAATATTTTTGCCTTATATTTTACTGAAAGACTCAAATAAGGGATTGAGGTCAATACTATACACGTGTATCTTACAATAAGCAGAAAAGATAAATGATATTTTGCTGAGAACACAGCATGTATACCTGTAGTAAGAAGTTCTCAATAAATTATTACAATATTGTCTTTTATGCATTTTCCCACTGGAAAAATCAATAAATAAGGCCAGTAGAATGTGGGAACACTCTGAGACATACACAAAATAATCCCTCTCACATATTGCAGGATCTCCAATTTTCTTGGGAAATTCTGGGTCTGCAGAGCTGAGATGGACACTTGAATCTCAATTGCTACCAGTAGAAAACCTGAGTTCCAGTAGGGCTGTGGGTTGTCAAGCATAGAAATATTCTTCAAGCATAAGGTTGTGAGGAAGGATAAGTATTTCTCCTGTATTCTTCTGCTAACTTGCAGATATAAACTACTCTATTAAACAGAAAAATGAATAAAAAGAATGGGTAAAATATACATAAATTTAAATAAATAAATACCTTAGAAATGAAACCTGAAACTTCCCAGGAACGGGGCTTGAAAAATGCTCAGTTTCTACTCAAGTAAGCTCACATTCCTTTATTAGAATTCTCCTAAATAATAATCTTTAGCAAGCTTTCTGTGCTTTACTTTGCATATTAATATTTCAGCTCAATCAAAACTTGTAAATGCAAAGTTGTTCAGAAGAAGAAAAAAGACCATGTTAGAAATGAAAAATACCTAAAGTTGAATATCTTTCCACTTAAAAAAATCTGCATGAGAGATACTTATTTCCAAAACCTCCATTCCAAAGTCTCCCTCTTATGTCTTGAAACTAGACAAGTGATTGATTTCCTAGCCAGAAGTGCAGGAGGTTTCCATGTTCAGTTTTCTAGGCAGCAATTTCTGTGTACAGACAAACTCATGTGCTTTACTCTGTTGGTTAATGGCCTGGATGTAGAACCTAGTGCTTCCTTCCAGAAATTGCACTAAGTTGTTTCTGCTTCAAAATTGATAAAATTGCATTGAACAAATGGAGATAGATGCAGGAGTTCTAAACAGACAACAGAAAATTCCTGCACATAAAGACTTTTTTTTTTTTTTTTAAGCAAACTGTGCATTGTGTCTTTGCAACATTGCAACAACGGGAAATCATTTTATAAAGTATCCATATGGATAGTTTTATCAATTTTGTTATAGTGAGCTGCATAGGAATATTTTCACAATTACTGTAATGTTTACAAGTGAATCTACGATGACAAGACTGTAGCATACTGATATCACAGATCTACATGGTATCTTATCTATATAATCATCACCTAGATTATAAGCCTTTCTTAGATGCATGTACAGTGTTTAATATAATATGATTGCCTGCAACTCCTAAATGCTAAAGCATCAACGCTTACCAATACTGTTTTAGGGTAGTACTCAGTCAAGCTAAATCAACAAATGACTTGCAACACAAAACGAACCATCATGAAGCAGTTAACTTTCCATTTACACATTTCCTTTAAAAATGTAATTCAAACATTCTTTGAAATCATAAAAACAGAATATTGCTTTAGAAATGAGCAACATAAATTTAATAAAATTATAGTACTCCAGGAAAAGAAAAACAAAAAATACAAATGTAATTCAGAAGAAATCATCAGTTTTGGGTAGATTAAAAGTGACAGTCCCTAGTTATGTGACATGATAGTGAAATATTAATCCCATGAATTTTATCTTTCCTACTACGACAACCATAGATACTAATGGAACAATCCTGCAGACTTCAATAGGAGTTATGTTAGGGATATGTAGCTCAAATAAATAGAAAAGTTATTGAAATATGCCTCTCTTCACTTAGTTTGGCTCAGCTTCAAAATAAGTATGAGTGCAAGAAAAAAAAAAGCACAGAATTAATTTTCAAAGTCAACTAATAAGTTCATTTAATGCTTCTGTAAAGAAAACATATAAATTCGAAGATGAGCAAAATATGATAGTCTTCGAAAATGCAGAGAAACATCTGTCATCACAGTAAACAACAAATGCGTCTTTTAAAAGACTCTAAATAACACATACTTGCTAAACTTTTAAAGAAATCCATCTGCTTTGTTATATAAATGATTCTATAAATATTGCACTTCGACAAAGAATATTTTATTAATGAAGGCAAAATATGATTTTTGAAATGTTTGTACTTTAATAAATATATATTGTAATTGAATCCTTAAAATAATTGCTTCGAATATTGCTCTAAATATTTAATACTCATTCAGAATTAAAATTGCTTATTAGTTTAACATATCTTTTTATTATTAATAAAACTATATCAGGAAAATAAAACATATTTTTATAAAAGAATATTACTTATACCAAGTGTTGAAATAGATACAATGTTTTCAGGGAGCAGGATTTTGAGATCTGACCATCTTCTGAAAGTCATAATGAGCCAGCTCTACTCCTGCATTTTATTTCAGGTTTTAAAAATCTTTTCTTTTTCACTGTATGTTCTCATAATGGATATCTGAAAACAAGTCCGTAATAATTATGTATGATGCGCTATGATCTTGCTATACCTGCTTTTTATCATTTTCTTTGTATTTGCAGATAGCTTTGGCTAATAACTCTAGCCATCAAGAAACATTCTTCCTGCTTTTTCTCCATATGGCTGCTGACTCAAGTGGATTTGCCTAGGAAAATATGAGCCAACAACTGTAGCTATGGATCGGGAGAAAGCAGAAAGACTAAAGCCTGACAAGGCCTTTGAGAGGAGTAGGTGAAATCGAAAGAGGAAAACTTTCAAGTTAGGGAGGCAAGGTACAGAGGTGGTGTGTAGAACAGTGAATGCTCTCTCCTCCTCCCATCAGAACAGAGGCAAATGCTTCTATCCCCATAAGATATCTGGATCTCCAATCTCTTGCTCCTAAGCCTGTCCTTTTGGCCTAAGCACTGTTTTCAAACAATTACAATGTTCTTCCAAATTCAAGAATTGCCATCCATGATCCACAGATGACGCTGTTGCCTCATTCGGTCTTCACAACCGGATTTCTTTGCCCGTAAGACCTAACCTCATTCTCCTGCAAACCAATCACTTTGAGGCAGCAGAAATCCTATTCTCTATGCGAATATCCTTCTTGTAAAGAATTATTCAAAGGCCATCAATACATTGCCCTGTTGTCCTTTCTCTCCTGCCACAACCAACAACATACAAGAAGGGTATGTAGACTTAAGAAAAAGCTAAGATTTTGAAGGATTCCTACAAGTTCCTATAGGCATGAACTGCAGTTGAATATAAAATCATCAGAAAAAGATTTTAAGGAACGAAAGACTGTTTTCCCAAGAAACCAACATTACCCGTGGCTTGTGAGGATGCAGTGAAGCAAAAGACTTTGGATGTTTGAGGAGGAAGAATAAGGAAACGTTCCTGATCAAAATGTCATTCCAAATTGAGATTTCTACTTCAAAAAATTAATTGAATAATCAACATTTGAAAAACAAAAACAAAACAAAAACAAAAACAATTAGTATGTTCCTAATCAAGGAAGTAGTAGCCAGCTACTAAGGTAGTAACAACCTACTGAGTATTTCCTACTATATACTGGATTGATCAGTAATAAATTTATATCAGTTTAAAGAGTTCAAAAAGATTAGTCTATTTGCACAGATGTAGCACAATAATCTTACCAGTTGTTAGTTTGATATGTAAAGGCTGCATTTTCTTGTACTTTTTAGAGAGTTAATATCAAAGTTGTAGTTAAATCATTTAGATGTATAGAACTTATTAGATGTATAGAACTTATTTTGATATAATTGAAAAAGATGATGCCTGCAGTGTTGTGGTATCAAGACTGATCTTCTCTAGGGCTACAAAAGGTTAAAAATAGGTCACATTTTAAATATTGATATGTTTATTCCAGAAATTATTGTGTTTTTTCATTTTGTTAATACTTGAATGATTTACAGGAGTGTATCCCTAATCCTAAACTTCATAAAAGTGATATATATTAAGCTGATGACATAAGAGCTGTCACAAAGTTCATATTTTTAATCAAGCATGATCCCTGACCTCCTCTTTGAAATCTCATTTTAATTTTTTTTAATAAGAAGAGCTTTAAGTTATTGACATTGTTTGACAAAAAAGGGCTAATGGAGACACTAAAAGTGTTCCTGATCATAACCTCTATTGCCCTTCCTGATTATTTATGAACTATATACTTTTTCAATATAATACTCATACATCAACCAGTGCTATGATGGCCCAGTTGTTTTCCCCTAATAGTATCTAATTTATTCTAGTTTGTCAGTTTTTAAATAATCAGCAATCAAATCATTTTGATCTATCATTAGTATTTCTGAAATGTTAATAAGTCCCCATTTTTGACTATATTATATATTATAAATTATATATTAAATATTATTATATTTATATAATATTATATATCATATTTCTGTATTATATATTATATTTATATATTTTTATATATATTATTTACTGAGCTGTTTCTGCTCGTACAGATTTTCTGTTTTCATAGATTTAAGTACTGATTTAATGTACACATTCATAAAGCAAGAACAGTTTTATTGTTTTGCGAAATACAGACACACTCAAAACACTTCCATTAGAGC
Organism: Crypturellus undulatus; assembly: GCA_013389825.1. Taxonomy (NCBI): domain Eukaryota; kingdom Metazoa; phylum Chordata; class Aves; order Tinamiformes; family Tinamidae; genus Crypturellus; species Crypturellus undulatus. Next base: position 131,809 of record VWPW01020063.1, read on the forward strand.
ATTTTTCAGTCACCTTTCACATACTAAGACCAGTGGCAACTGCAATCTGTACTTTGTGATAATCATAACTGCTGTTGTATTTTGTGCATGTGATCCAGGGGAATAAGAGTGCAAGGCCCTGAACCCATATCCTCCCGTACCTGCCTGCGTAGAAGAAGTCACACTGCAGTTCACAGTAACAGTAATCTTCAGAGTGATGCCAAAAGCAAAAAAACAAGTGATATTCTCTTGTTCTAAGCTGCAGGGAAGGGAAGAGCTTTGGTCTTTTACTCTTTGTGGTAGATTTTTTTTACTATAACAAATATCTTTTGTGGCAACTGTTCATCATTTATTCACTATGTGAAATACATAATAATGGTGACAACATAAAGGGGCTAATAAATTGCTAGTCCTTCTTAAGCAATAAAGAAATATAAAAATTGTGATGGAACATTTATAGTTCTTGACATGATACAGCATGTGGAGAATATTATCATCAAAGATTAATTTTATTTGGAACAAGCTACCAAGGGCAAGTATATCATTAAAAGCAATAGCATTTTAAGCTAGATACTCAAAAAAGAAAAGAAGAAAAAAAAGAAAACAACAACAACAAAAACGGTGGGCAATTCATTTGTCCTGAATGAATTGACCATATAACCTTGAATGAAAAAGAAATGGATCCAAAGGAGTGAGGCAGACACTGAGAAATTTATGAAAGTCTGTCTAATGAATCACACAAAGTTGTTTAATCTATCATTGAAGAAATTTGAATTTTTTAATGGATTCAAGGTGTTCTAACAGTATACTTCTTTTTTTCTTCCTACAACTTCAGATATTAGTACTGTGCGCATTATTGCTATCAGCTCAGATGGTCTTATTAGTCTTCCTCTCTAGGTCACTTTTAGGCACTTTTTAACCATTTTATCTCTTCTGGAGGGTTGCACATAATTTAAGAGTACAAAGGAATTGTTTTTTGACTGATCCTTGATGTTGATGAATTGTCATCTTAGGGTGCCTTTTTTTTTTTTTTTTCTCTTGAATCCCCGAGAGGCTGACCATGCAATTTCTGCCTGCATTTTTACTCATGTTATCTTGTATGACTTTGTCTTATGCTCTTTCTCATAGCTCTTTCTCTAAACTTACTTTTTTTCAAAGGTTTGATCCAAAGTTACATAGCCTTGTATGTAAGGCTATGTAACTTTGTATGTAAGGCTTGTGTAACATACATTAGTGTAACTAAAAGAGTGCCTGCACCATAGACAGCTGAACTTCTTGGAGGATATTAACCCAGGTAGGTCAGCTGGCAAAAACAAGCTTGGTACTTTATATTATTGAGCAGAGTGAGAAAATGTAACAAATGGAGCACTCGCAAGTTCTCGGAAAGAAGATGTAATTTTAAACTGTTAAAAAGAATCACATCTCCACAGATTTTCAGATGCATTCGCCCTAAACTGTAAATATATTGTTCATTCACTCTATAAAATATATTAAGTTTGTTTATCTGAAAGGAAGCCTCTTCTTAATTTATAATGTTATCTATGGTATCTTCCCATATACCTCCTCATTGCTATATGAGCAAGTAATACCTCTTACTGACAATAACCATTCGCTTTCAGTTTGGGGTTATAAAACTGTGGTTTTATAGAGTGGTAAAGAGTGGTAAATTAAAATATTTAGGTAACCATTTTAATTTCTTATTTTATTCCATTGAGCTTTGCTTTGTTACATCATCACAAAAGTTGTGTGATTATGTAACAATGACTGAAACTTTTGCAAATCCCATTTTCTTGGATAAGCTGGGGCCTGGTTGCATGAGGGAAACAGCAAATAAGCTTGACTTTTTGAAGTTGAAATTATGATCAAAACCCATATATCAGCAATCAAAGATTACAAAGAATACAAACTATTATACCATATAAATTTATTTTATTCATATGCTTTCTTTCTAATCATGCTGTTATGAAGGTAATCTGGAGCTGGTACAAAATCTTTGATAGACAAAATGTCCACAACAAAAATTGACTTCTCTGAAAGAAAATGAAGTTAGATTTTTCCAACTATTTTGTTAATACAGGAAACAATGAAGAGCTAGAAGCGCAGCCTGAAGACTTCATCCATACACATTTCATGCATTTGTTTGCTATCTAGGCTATGTTAGCACTAATTTTACAAAATATAGTAGGCTTTTGAATTTTATAAAATGACCTGAATATCATATTTTGTGGATAGGCAAGAAAACAAAAGTAAAATCAAAATTTTCTTTAATCATAATGTAGGATTTGTAATGCAGTAGAAATTTAATCTGACTTAACTGGCAATCTAAATTGAACTGAAGAAAACTGTCATCTAGAATAAAAGTCTCCCATTCATTACAAATGTATTTATTTGTTTGAAGGCTTATCATTCCAGAAAAGCAAAAGGCTATGCAAGTCTGTTTACTCTTACTTGTTTGTTTTTATTAATTTATGCTGAGCACTTTTGATACTAGCAGATGGTGTGTTTCATTCTCCTCAAGAGGAAATGTATAGCACCAGAAATAAAAATTGTTCTTTCTAATAATATTAAATTACAATAATGATTTTTACCTATTCTCTTTGTTAAGAGTAAATATACTATGTGTTCTCCACACCATTTTTTTTTCCAATTTTCCTTTAAAGTTTTTTGCTGGGGTTCTCCTTACTGGGGAGACAGCTACTAAATTCTGTGAATTTCTTGTCTCAAGATAGAGATACTTTCAAACTTATCAAAGGTCATTTTTTCAGTCATGCTAATATGAGTCCTCCATGACTTTAATAAGATTCTCTGGAAGCTTTTATCACTTCTAAAAACACAGGAAAGAATGACTCATTTTTTTCACATTTGTCTTTTTGCTAGACCATAAATTCTATACATTTCCTACCTAGAGAAATTAGGATTTAATGTATTTCTACAGAATACCATGCTCTCTCCATGAATAGCCAGCTGGCAGATCCTAAGCACCTGTTCTTTTAGCTGATAGAAAAAAGAGAAAGAGAAAATATATAATCGGAAATGAGACATCAGAAGGAATGATCTTGCAATTTACCAAAAATATAAGCTATGAAAATGGCTCTATCTGTGAGGAGAAACAATTTGTTATTTTTTCCGTTGTTAAAACAAAACAACCCACACATATTCATTCTCACAGCTTATTTCTTAAGACCTGGTTTATATTTGGAGTTGCTGGGGGTAGCTGTTTGTCATATAGGAGACACAGTCTAGCACTGGGGCACTGAAGCTTGATGCCGCTTGGAGGAAGCCCACAGCCACATGTCCTCTGTGAACTCCTGCAAGGTGTCTCTTGCGAGGTTTCCAAAGATTCAGGCTTTGCTGTCCCTGAGGGCCGTATTTAATAGATGCTACTAGATGCTATTCTGTCATCCAGATTTGTGCAAAAGAAGCCAAGAAACAGCACACCAGCATTCCTACGTATCAAAGGAAAAAAAAGTCCTTTTTATTTTTCTAATGCTTTGTTCTATAGTGCACTTGATTAGTTGAAGGATTCTAATATTTAACTGAACTCAGTTAAAAGGAAATGGACATTTAACTTTTGACTTTTGTAATTCCAAATCCTTAAAGCACAAGCAATAAAAGTGTGCCAGAGCAAAAGGGACAGAGATTTTTTTTAAAATAAAAGAGTAAATTATTTCTTAATCCAAAGTATAGTGCTGACCGAGTAATTGCAGGAGGTGGAAATTTTGGGAGAGTGGCAAGCTAGCTTCCTATAAATATTTGCAGAGTATGAACATCATGACGTCTTTCCTTTTGACAATGGCAAAAACCCAAATGATTTCTGTGAGAATGGAATTTCAGCAACAGCAAGAAAGAATAATTAGAAAGTGGGGAGAAGGCATAAAAATAAACCATTATAATGAAAAGGGGAATGTGAGGCTCAATAAGTCTGCTTCTTCAGAAATTATATATTTATATATTTAAATACAAGTACAGAAGTATTTTAATGCATACTAATGAAAATACTAAGGTTATAGTTAATATATTTGCAGACAGATGATGGAAGCTCATGTTATTTGTGAGCTCCAAGAGGTTTCTTTTAGAGTAGGAGGACACTTAGGAGGCAATAATAGATACTTGTTGATGCATCTATTGCTATGTACGGTTCTGAAAAGAAGTGTGATAATTAGAGCTCCCTGAGAATTCATCAAATAATACTTTTTCCTCTGCAATATGTAAATATTTCTGACAAATCCCTTCAAAGAAATGCACAGTTTCATATGGAAAGTTTGTTCCCGTACAGGAAGAAGTATGTTGTTGAAACAGTATATGAAAAAAATGTTTCAATTAGGAAATTAGTTTAACAGGGTAAATTTTAACTTGCTGACAATAGTTTCAATGAAGATATTTTCTTCTCCAAGAGATAAATTGTCAGCAATAAATAAATAAATAAATAAAAACAATATCATTTCCAGACAATAAATTATCATTTACCGCATGTGGTTTCTGATATACAGGCATCAACTCTCTGTTTTCCAAAGAAAACTGTTTTGTTTCTCTTTGAAGCTCCAGAAGCAGAATGTCTCTGAGTTAGCAGAGTGGTAAATGGGCTATAGAATAACCTGTCTTATGGGAAGCCTTGAAGTCTTGCCTGTGTTAGGTATTCTTTCCTGTTCCATCTCCTCATAATGCTTAAGAGAAGTGTCCTAGGCTAGCGAAAGAAACACGACTTATTGAAAAAACATAGCTAAGTAGCTACTAGTAAAAAAAGAAGAGGATGGTGATAGCTCTTCATTTTAAACAGGGTAACAAAGGAGGGAGGACAGCTTAATAGAAAGGCTGCACAATACTTCCATCATGATACTTCTGTGTATTCCTATTTGGACCGGAAGCTCAATTATTTTTAGTGAAGACAGCGTATGTGGAGACACTTCTTTGCATATTAAAATAAAATTAAGAAAAAAAGAATGAAATAATGATGCATTGTCATAGTCGAAAGAAGCATTTTTCTTAAAAAAACTAACCACACTATCAAGCAAGCTGAGCAGACATGAAGATCTCATTGACATTCAGCATCATTGTCTCATGCAGTACAATTTGATTAGTTGCTAGTCATATATTTTGCCACTTATTCTGAAAGTATTCCAAGAAAAAAAAAAGCCTTTCAAAGTAAGCATTTTCACCAAAAGAGAGAAAGAGTTTCATTTTCCTCCTGATTATTTACCATTTTCCTCAATTGATCATCTTCTTTTATTTTATACATATGAAAAGGACTAAATTCCAGGTAACTGACAAGTCAATAACTCACTACTCACTGTTAATGTTTGAGAGTTCACAAGAAAAAAAATATTTTTTTTTTCAGATATTTTTTCTGCATGCTTTTTGGTGAATAGTCAATAATTGAACATATAACTAAGGCAAATTAACACTCTCATTCAGGACCAGGGCCCTTCAATTCTTTTGTCAGTTACCTTTTTTACTTCTACATCATATCAGCTATTACTGGGAGGAATAAATTAAGACTGTCATTTTATAGAACAGTGTGGATGAAAGCTCTCACCTTTCCCGGTCTCTTAGTCCATGAGACAGTCATTGCAATCCCAGACTCCTCTCTGGTTAAAAATCACTCCCTGACTTCCTTGTCTAGTTCCCACAAAAATTGTATGTATTAATAATTTTGTCTGTGGGTTCCATGGCTGAGTTCTTAGTATCTCACCCAAAATAATTTTTTCCGTGTTCTATATTCTTGCTTAGCAAGTCACTCCTACCAAGGTTATCATATTTTAACAGTATAAAGTTTGTGTAAAAACAAGTTTTCTATATTCTGCCAATTACTAGTTCCTGCTACGGTGGAGTGTCAGCATTTTGTATGTGATTTTTTTTTCTTTTCAACTGAGTAGTTGTAAGATGTTTAATTATGGCCAAATGTTTCTTTTTTTTAAGCTCTTCTTTGGGAATGCCTGAACACTTTTAGCAAATATGGGTGAGGCAAACTGCAACAGAAAGCATCATTCAAAGCTTGATGAAATTATAAGTAATTCAAAACAGGTTTTTTGGATGGATATAGCTCTTCTGGAACACACAGTCTTAGCACCTACTATGTCAGGTATCAAGATTTTAACACCCAGTCACACTCCTTAAAAGCATTTTGATTTTCTTCAACATATCTATTAGAAATATGTGTTAGGAACTGTAACTAGAGAGCTATAAAGGCAACCTTCAAAAGATTTTATGAATTGTACAAAAGCGATTAAGTATTATATTTAGATGCATATATATCCCTATACATTTTTACATGCATGTACTCATATAATCAACTTTTCAATTGTCATCTTCCATGACTCTCCATCAACATCATTATGGCTAGGCTTCGTGAGCGAAGATATGGGAAGGGCTTTACCCACGTTTGCTGCAAGCACGCTGATGGCTAAAAAGACCAGCGTGGGAAAGGTAAGTCCGACTGCAAAAGGCACAGCGGAAGGTCTCCACATATACATTAAAATATGTGCATACCACCAGACAACACTCACATCTGTTCAGCGATTTTTTTAGAATATTAGTAAAAGTTAAGCCTAATGTATTCTGGATGAAATATCTTCTAGACTGAACTACATAGTGTGTACAGACAATACCTGGTAAGATGGCTGCTACTTAACATACTTAACAAATACAAGAATATCTAAACAGGATCTCTGATAAAGTCCTTTTTTTGACATTACAGTCCACAAATATGATATACAAACTAGCATATTACTAGGAAAAAAATGTGTTAATTCATATTTTTTTTCCCATTTGGAAATTGCTTGTGTCTCCAGTAAGTATCTTTATGAACTATGCAGAACAGCTAAACCATCCACATTTCATATTGCATTTAAAGACTTTCCTGCTTTCTTAACTGCTTTAATTTCAGAAGCTGACATCCCTGTACCAAATTGCTTCATTTGTTCCAATAGCATTCTGTGAGAAAAAACGCATTATATAGAATGAAAAAGAAGCTTTTAATGGTGTGCACCCATTTGAGCCAGGGCACATCTTGATTGCTATTGTCTGAATTAATCATGGTTAGTTGACAAATCTAGTCTTACAGAACAGTTTTTAAAGCTAAACATCTTTAAACAGCTTATAGACTATTTAATTTCAGTCAGTGCAAAGCTTACTTCCATCTTTACAAAGGCTACATTTTTGGAGACTTGGAAGTATGCAGGCAGCAATGCAGCTCATTAGAGTACTGGATCTGTCTAACAGAGTTTCTTTCCTCTACTCATCAGTTAAGGTGCCTACAATTGTCTGTCAAGTCACACTTCTGTGAATTGTGGTCTACAATATTTGAAAGCATCTGAAACACTAGAGTTTTGTAATTGAGACCTGTCATTAATGATTAGGATATGTATGGTGACATGAGATTTTCTACAATTCTGAGAATTCAATTTTTTGACAACAAAGTCCATAGTATCTGCTAGATTCCCCAAAAAATGTTATTAGGAGATGTGACAGTAAAGCAAACTTTACAGAGACAGGAAAAAATGCAAATACCAAAAAGTGCAAATACCGTGAATAAAGATCTTTACAATAAGGAAAAGGATCATACAACAACAAGAGAGATTCACCTTGGTATTCTCTTTTGCAAAATTCATAATTTCTAAAATTGGGGGACAAATAAGTGAGTTATAGCTTATCAGACGCAATAGTTCATGTTATGTGGTGATTTCTTTTATGGGATATCATAAATATTACAATATTTAGAGTTAAAATTTTAATATTAATGGAAGAGACAGCAACAAACAACAAGGAATCTTACCATCTGCTTTATTCTACCTAAATAATGTCACTACCTAAAGTAAAACCTACACTGTCTTTAGAGTTACTAGGAAAAAATAGTCACATCTAAAGGTATATCTACCTATGTTGGATACAAATAGGTACTTGTAGGGTAAGATCACCTTCCAGACATTCCTGTAAGAACTGAGAAAACTAATAAATCTAGCCTTCTTGTAGCTTAGAATGAGTACAAAGAACAGAGTCTAAGAAATAAGTACTTACTTAAATGTCAGCCTCAGTTAAATGAGGCCTAGATCAACAAATTTAATGAAGTTGTACAGGATTAATGGGAAAATCTAATTTGATACAGATTCTTTTTAAAGCAGATACAAACCTCAAACCAACATAGTAACTGGATTGTGTACTTCATTTGAGTAACAACTTTGTCATAAAAAACACATCTTTACCTTGAAAAAAAAAAGAAAGTTTAGTGAAGTATTTAATATTAGAAAAGTCATCAGATGGAGTCCAAATATTTTAAGATGGCACTGTGCACCAATATGAACTAGATTCTTAAGACTTATTCATTGACCACCTCTGATCAGTGTGCCAAACTTTTTAAGGTAAAAAAACATGCTATTTGCAGTTTCATTCAACTTCTTGCTTTTTTGCTGGATCAATAGCTAAAATGCCAAGAAGTAAGGTGTTGAGTAAGGTGAAGAGTTTTCATTCTAATTCCAATTTGGTAATGTTAAAATCTATGTGGATATTAGAAAATGTGAAAATTGATTAGTTCTACTCTAATCTATATGATTTGAAAATATAATTACTATCTCAGCAATCAATATTCCATAGATGTAAAACAGAAACACTGCAAGCTGCAAACCCAATTTTCATTTCAAGATCAGCAATACAAATAAAGATTAATTTTATGAATATTTTAACAAAAAAAACCCCAAAAATAACAAAAATAACAAAAAATATTAAAATAAATAAAAATAAAATAAAAATATAATATATAAAATTCTTTTACAAGAATAACATTAAAGAGATGAAATGTTTTAAGATATTTAGCACATGAGGTTTTAGAGACTTTACAAACTAGAATGCATGAAATGATTTATAAACATCTCTGTTGTATGCTGGTAAGCTTCTTATTTAATTCTAAATATCAACTTTGTTAAACATTTTAAAATATCAGTTACATTTAAACCCTTACTACTGTAGTTCAGCTGGGAGGCCCAAAACAATTTTTTTTGTGCTTTCAAACTCCATTCTGCTCAGTACAGGAAAAGGAACATAAGTTCATGCACATGGTTTCCTTTAATTAATCTGAATTAAAGAATACATCATTTTGCCAGGACCTTCTGAGTGCCCCTTCAATGGCTCTAAACCATGCCAAAACAGAAGCCCTCAAACATCATTAACTCATCATAGATAATATATTGATTTAATATCTAACAAGACAACACAAAACCAACTGGAGAATATAATGAAAAAATCACTCACTGGAACTTAATTTTTCATTCTTCCAAAATAGTTGTTTCATGCTTTAATGAAGAAAAGCAGCTCATTCACACTAATAAACACAATAGCGTAACATTATTGCGTTCATATTTCCAAAGCTCTGTTTACCTCTTAATAGCAAGTGTAAATTAAAAGAAAGAGCAAGTCAAACTTACCTCTTAGCTAAGCACTATCATCTTGCTAAGGCAAGTCAATCTCTGCAGTTAGTAAAGAAAAACAAATGAGAATTCCTTTCCTTACCCAGTGAAGAGGGTGTCTAGGTACTTCTCAAAATATCTTTTCTCCAGTGAAGAAGTCTGTAAGGCTATTTTTCATTTTGAAACTCTCTTTCTCCACATTTAAGTATCTTTATCTCAAGAAAGCTCAAAATGCTTAGAATTTCCTCACATTTGGTATCTATAACCATTCGTCTGACCAGGATATGTTCTTTTATTTTAAAGAGGAGAATACTTTTCTTAGCTAGTACAGACTGTGGATTTAATATTCTCTTGAAATATATGAAGTTTCCTTTCTCATAATTTGCATTTCATATGCAAATTTCATATGGTATTTGCTTTGAATTGTTTATATTCTACTTCATAACTAGTTGGCTTACTTCATATTCACTGTTGTTTTTCCATAGTTTCTCTCAAGCGACCTAGACACTTTATTTCGTGTGGCTTTACAAAATGATATAGCAGATGCATACATTTATTTTCCTTAACAATTTGTCCATTCACTTGGATTGCTTTGTGGTTTATTAATCCCTTCTGGACTCTATTAGGACACTCGTTTTGGAAGTTATTTTTCCATGTCATTAGGTCTAGTCTTTTTTTTTTTTTTTCAGCAGTTATTGATTTTGGGTTAAATTAAGTATACTGTGACCCTTTGGCCTTTTCTGTTTTTTTATCTAAAATACATGTATAATATTTTGTTCATTAGTACCATACTGAAACAATGACTTTCATGTTCAGATCTTTGGCACTCAACCTAAGAAAGAAGACAACATTTCTAACCATTATTTTGTATCCTTTTAAAAACTTCTCAAAAAAGCTTCCTGCTTCACATTGTTTCTTTGACAGGATCATTTTGTTTCTGACACTAGCTGGAAGAAGAGGCAGATTTCTTGGTTGTTAAAAAAATCTATTAAATGGATTTAAACAGAAATACATAAATTACATAGTTGTCCCTCTAAGGAATATAAATATGTCAATCTATATTTTATATCAATTTTTTTGACAATGCAGAAGATCTGTTAATTCTTTAATTAGCCTACTTGTTTCTGTATCTATTCCCATAGTATTCACAAGTATGAGAATAAAAAATGAGCTTTCTTTCTGAATTCTAATCAGTTCAACTGTGTACTCTGAGATCTTTCTCTAAAGTTATGGCAGTAATCAGGATGAGATAAAGACAGTATCACAGATGTTGTTTGACAGAGACATGCTTGTGTACACACACTTTGTCTTCAAGTAAAAAATATCCCTGGTTCTTAAGAAATGGCAGCTTTCCTTTTTGTGCTAATTTCAGGTGTTTTGTGGAGGAATATTTGAACTTGATTTTGTTACCTTTAAAGGTACTGGGAATTTGTCCTAAGGTAACCAAACACATAAACCGTATCTTCCAGGGACCAAATATTTAAACTGTTTTCCAAATGCATAATTCTTTTCATAAACCTGCATAAAATTTTCTTTTAAAAAGTGTTTTTCACATCTTGGCTACCAAATTTGTATCATAAATTGTTGTATTTGCTAGGTTCATAGGCATAATTTTCTTTTTCTTCTTTTTATTCTCCTTTTTTTCTTTTCTTTCTTTTTATTTTTTTACTTCATTCAGCAACAGCATTCAGCAGTCAAGAGATTGCTACGTGATACATCTTTCTAAAATACAATAGCTGAATCCATTGTTGCACCAGTCTTTTCCAAAGGTAAATCTACTGTATATGATAAAGCTACTGTTAACTGACTGAATCGCATATGAGATCCCATTATTAATACATAGCAATTGCTACTAAATAGTACTTATACTTTTCCTATACAATTTCTCAATTCATTCAAATGCCATAATTTGTGTACGTATGTGTGACTTAGAAATACAAGTTCATATGCGTATGTCATGACCACAAAACAAAAGCATATCACATGTCACGGGCACCACTGATCTTATAAAGACAACATTATGTTTTCTCAAAATAAAAATTATGATAAATATTTTAGAATTTAAACCATTTCGCCCATGCAATTAGTCTTTTAAAATTACTCTTTTAAAATGTATGTTGATCAAGGATCATTCCAATTAATCTGGGCAGCTATTTCAATTATGAGTTGTGGGTTTTCCCTGAAGACAAAATGTGAGCTGTTTATGCCTAAAATAGTTAAGATTTTAGTGAGGAATGACAGTATATATGATCCATCAAAATTATTATGTCAGGAGGGCTGAAATCACAGAAATCATAGAAACCATTGTGTTTCGGTTTCTCTTGAATAAATTATGTGTTTCCTGTATTAAATTGAACAAGTTTAAGTGAAATTAAAATTTTGAAAACTTGAGGCAGCAGCTTGTCTGGTAGTATTCTGTGGAAATTGTTTCACAACTGTAAGGGGAGTTGGACTAGATGATCTCTAGCAGTCCCTTCCAACCTCAACCATTCTGTGATTCTGTGAAGAGAACTTAAGAGGTAGAGGAAGTTTAAAAATAAAGCTCAAAATGGTAAATACCTCTTTTTCATAGTATGTATTTTGCTTTGTTTTCATAGAGTAGATCTGAATGCAGTAGTTCAGAACTGGTTCTTTTCACAAGTGTTAATAATGCAGTGCCCAATACTCCCTTGAATGCTGTTTATTAAAGACAGAATTAAAGACAGAAAAATGGCTCAAATTTGCCATGCCAAGCATGAAATATTGTTGGTAAGAGTTATGTCATGAAGAATTATACAAAATCTGAAGGGAAACTTGTTATTCCTTGAAAAGATCCAATGCATGGAGAAATACTTTTTGCCCTTCCAGCCTCATAAAGACTGTGCTGTTTATGAAAAGGGGGAATATCTTTATAACAACACATTAATTCTTCAAACCAGTAATTGCATAAAGACTTACCTTCCCCTTCCACAAAGTTTGCAGCATAAAGCTGTTCTCATGAAGAATAAGACAACGCTTGTCTTCACCTTACAGTCTGTACACACAGGACACAGGATATAACTGCCTTAATGGCTCTTAATGAAAATCCTATGTCGAAATGCATAGGCCTTAGAATATGTAAATAGAATTTCAACTATGGTACTACTATATTTAACTATATACACTATTTTAATCTGTTACACTATTTCAAAGACAGATGCCCAAATTCTAGCATTATCATTTGCTTCAGCTTCTGTTGATACGATCATTTTTGGGTGTGTGATTGCTAAATTGCTTGCCATTTGTTCCCCGATATTCCTTGTATATTATCTCTTCAAAATGTAGACTTGACACCAGATTGGTCTGGGCAGCTGTAACAGAATCTAACAGAAAAAAACAATTTCTAATTAGTAACTGACATAAATTAATGTAAAATCTTAGTCTTATTCCTAAAAGTACTATGATCAAAGCAGGAACCTGCGGGCACGCTGAGGAGCAGGGTCCCCGTGAGGCTGAGCCGGAGACCTTCATTTAGGGTCAAACACATCTTACAGAGCCCTGACCCCGGAGCAGCCCACCCTGCCCGGCAGCACGCGGAGCCCAGCAACCCACCAGCCAATCAGCGAGGTAATCACGCGCCGACGCACGAGACCACCCAATGAGCTGCCTGGTCACCACTGGTTGCAGTTCCCATCTTTCCTGCTCAGCGCCCCCCATCCTCCGAGGAGACCCTGCCCCAGGCTGACCCCAACAGAAACCCTACGTTATTCTTTGTTACGCTTCTAAAAGAGGTTATTCAGTAAACTTCGCCTCATTAGCCTCAGTAGCACCTCCATATATTGGTTATTACAAATATTTTTGTTCTTCTAATCTTTCCAAAAATCAGATTTTGTGGTAGCAGCACAAGTTTCCATGTTTCAAAAATTTTCTTGTTATCAAATCAGGAAATAAATCTCAGTTCACAGAGTTCATCTAAACAGCATGGTAAGTAAAAACTGCAATGTATCCCATAGTGCTGATAACTTCTAATAGGAGATCTGGTATTTTGTGCACACAAAATTCCTTTTTGTAGGAATTAGAAAAACTCAGAAAGAGGAGGCTAAGATCAAATAAGATTCTTTAAGGCTCTTCAAATTGTGAGCTACATGCTGATAATACAAAACAACATGTTCATGTCAATATTTTTTCAAGTGCATGGATACCCAAAAGACTCTGTTTTGGATCATTTCATTTACTACCGATGGAAAAATGGTGAACATCCTGGAGAACATCCTATTGCTAAACATTTTGATGACCTCATAATTATAACGCTTCACAATTTATAAATAATTTGCATATTTTCTTGCTTTGAAATTTGATAAATCTAGTGTTTCGCTATTTCAATACAAAATTGTAAATTAAATTATTAACATATTTTAAAGCCAGTTGTTCATAAAACTAGCTGAAGTTGTCCCATGAGGCACATTAACAGAAAGATAACCCATCTGGGATTACTTAAAAAAGAATACATTCAGTTTTTATATGAAAACATTTGCTACTGGAAAACTGTCATGATCATGTTAATGCCATTTAGAATAAGCCAGTATACACTACACTGTTTTTGTTTTTATGTCCTTTCAAGAATAATTTGTCAGTCAATTCTTTTAGAAAAAGGTGTTTTTAGAGTGATTGTAAAGAATGTATTTCAGAAAATGCCTTGCTTTTTCTGTTATCTTATTTTTAAGATTGATGGTTATACCCAAGATAATTTTGTTAGTTTGTGGACCAAGATATTTGCAAATATTCATGATCATGACAAATACAACTAATATATCATTTGCACTATGTATATTATTCATTTTGCATCATCTGCCACTAACTCTTTCTCATTCTTTTTTTTTTTCCATCTTTACTATCTTCTCTCCATTCTGCAGGTCTTGCTTCAGATTCTCTATAGAAAATAATCTACTGATAAGTGACTGTAAAAGAATACTCCTTTATATCTAGAATAATTGATAATTAGAGTTGACAGCTACCTCTTGTAATTCATGACAACATTAGTACTCACAAAGTGAGTTATTTGTCCCAATCTAAAGGACCAAGTAGCACTAAATAAATAAATTAGACTAATCTTCTCAGGTATCTGTTTTTTTTTTTTTTTCCCCTATCTTTTGAAGTGCAATGGGCTTTTTTATTTGTTTGCTTTTCTTACTACAAGTCATCCCCATATAGAAGATGGTCCAAGGAGAACAGTTATGGGTAAGACTCTGGTCTCCTAGTCTGTACTGTTATTCAAGTGTTTTGAATAAAGCATATGAAGATTATGCAGCTCTTCTTAATGTATTTTAGGGAATTCAGCAAAGTGAAGCTGCTTATGGAAACCATTTGTGAGGATAATGTTTTACTAGAGTGTATTGTTATTACAGAAATATTATAATGCAGGATGGAGATGGAAGAGGGAGTACCTTCTGTCTATGATCTATCTGATGCTTTATGTATTGTTATTTCATTACTGGGTTATTTTATTCCATTTAGCAGTGCTTAAGTGGGAACAAATGAAATAAAAAATATACCAAACCGAACCAAAGCTTTTAGTATGCTGTAAGAGAAGATAGGACTTCCTATTACATTTTTTCAGAAGTTTTAATTTTATGCTATTGGAGTATTCAAATATGTTTCAGGAATGACTTTCCAATTTTATTCTAGAATCTCTGTAAAGAGTCTCCCCACTATTCTACAAAATTAAATGTGGAAAAGGTAGTAATATATTATGATGCTTTCTCTGTGGACTGTGTCTTAGGATGAGTATGGATAAAGCAAACACTCCTCACAGCTCATTTTCCTCCCTTTAAGTCAAGTCAAGTATGCATGTTTAAGCTTTAAAAAGGATTTTCCTGTACCAATTTAATTACACTACTTTGTAACCTCACTCAGCTGTTCATCACACAGACACACAGACCCACAAACACACACACACGCACATACACAAATCTCCATAACGAAAAAAAAAAAAAAAACAGTAGGACTAAATTCCACATCTGAATATGGTCACATGAAAATGGTCATCTTAAGTGTTTGATCATGCTGCTTTTTATACCTCCTACCTGCTCTTATGCTGCATGTAATGCTAGTGTTTCTTTCTGTATTGTTGGGGGACATAGGGAGATCTTTACAGGCCTCAAGGCAGGCCCAGGTCTGTGTAGGCCTTGGGCTGCCCAAAGGTGACCCCTGGTGCCTGCACCGTCTTTGGGTGCTTGGATGGCAGCAGCCGCTGCTGGAGCGCCCGACCAGTCCGGCATGCGGACCCGTCATGACCCGGGAACGTCGATCAACCCGGAGCCAGCGGCGGGATCAACCATCTGCCGCCATTTTGCTCCACTGGCCTGGGACAGCCACATGCAGCAACGCCCTGCCCCGGAGCGTCCAGACCTG
>VWPW01020064.1:0-14798 GCA_013389825.1 Crypturellus undulatus
ATATGAGAGGGGTGAGGGAAACGCAGCGGTATCTGTTCTCCTGTGTCAGCACAAGGCACCTGAGCAGAGTGCAGCGGCCCAGGCCAGAGGGACATCGCTCCCGGTGCTCGATGTGCCCTTTGCAGTGAATATTCCACAACAAAAATATGGTTCAAGCGTGTCTGCAAGCACCTGGACATGTTTCCTCCTAGTGTCTTAATTAAGACAGGTCCCTTAGGTTTCTCTAAGATNAGTATCTGTTCTCCTGTGTCAGCAGAAAGCACCTGAGCAGAGTGCAGCAGCCCAGGCCACCAGGCCAGGGGGACATCGCTCCCGGTGCTCGATGTGCCCTTTGCAGTGAATATTCCACAACAAAAATATGGTTCAAGCGTGTCTGCAAGCACCTGGACATGTTTCCTCCTAGTGTCTTAATTAAGACACGTCCCTTAGGTTTCTCTATGATTTTTTTCTGCTCATTTTGTATGATCCCAAACAAAAAGCACCTAATTGTATTGCTCGGCATGTTTTATATAAAGATAATATTTTCATGTCTTTAACTGCCCAGCCAGAATAAATATGTCTTCCAGCTCTAAGCAGGGAAGCTCTTTTTTGTTCGCTGGCTTACTTATGACTATACAATTTAATTAAGGCTTTTGGAGTACCTTTTTTGCCAGATAACGACTCCTTTTTTCAACTTTGCTTTTCAAACACACTATATAATAAATCACCAGGGAAAAAATCTTTATTTTTAATATTTCCATTTATGTATTTAATGAACATTATTGAATTTTTGCCAAGTAATTATTGGAAACTTAGAATAAATACCTGTGAACTAGTATTTCATTTCTGTCTGTGAGGATGAAGTGTTCTGCTGACACTAGAAATTTAATAATAATTAGCTCCTTTAGTAGAAATCTGCTTTTCATTTTCAGTAAAAAGGTTGAGTCTTAAACTGAACCAGAAATCGAAAGCTTTTTTTTTTTTTAATTGAAGATTTTCTATGCTCAGAATATAAAATTTAAGAAAATCTTCAAACAGGCTGTCAAATGCCAAGCTGTGCCTAGTACAAGTAGCAGTCGGCACCAAATTGGGAGTATTCGGTATCGAGTACTGGCCTACTGACCAATCTGTTGCATCTTCATGTGCTTCATCTTCCTTAGATGCTCCCAGTGCCTTTCTGCTAGGAGGATCCTCCTCTTTGCAGCTGCGCCAGCTGCCCACTTGCAAGCTCGGTTCATACCATTAACTCTGCAATGCAACTGCTCACCCTCTTCCATGCAAGGTGCATTTCAGCTTTGACTCTCCAAAAAAATTAAAAACTGAAAAGCCAGCACAAACACCAGAAACCTAACCCACAAACTCCTGTGTCGTATCTCCCCAGCACCACTAATGTCACCGAGCTTACAAGAGGATACTGAGTGACAAAATGGGATCTACTTTATCCAGATCTCAGGCAGAGCATCAATTGTTTAATTATGAAACACAACAAGCTTTCTTTAGGAAAAAAAAAATTAATAAGCTGTGTTATTCTCAGAGTATTTCAGCGGTAGGATGAAACAGAACTCAGAATATTTAGAAGTAATATTTCTTGCATGCTGATACTTTGACAGGATCAGGTCCTTTAAAATAGAGCTTTTAGTGCACAGTCCTTCATGTCTGCGTGTAAACTACCATAGTTATCTGAAGTTTTCACACTTAAAATGAATCTGAAGCATCAATTATAAATCAAAGCATTCAACGTTCAGTAGATTTCAAATTATGAATGCTCTTGATCATATTTCATCTTACAGCTTCCTTGACAAACTATGAGACAAAAGATTTTTTTTAAAGCCTAATCTTTACTAAATAATTGGGGATGTAATTGTTATGTTTTTTGCATTTATGAAAAGGAGCCATATATTTCCATTCTGAATTCTTTTTTGGTTAAGGGAACAGCAAAACCAAAACAAAAATCTTTGAGAGCACTTTGCATATTTCCCCTGTTATGAAGGATGGACCTTCTCACAACAGCCACAGATTCATTAGGGAAGAAAAACTAAAAATAAAATTGTCACAACAGAAGCATTATACCTCATTCTAATTTTTTGTGTTAGTGACATAAATGAAACTTCATCTAGCCCTACAGCAGAAGGACTGTAATGGAAAATTACAGACTGGCAAATATCCATGCCAAATTATTTTGCTATGTAACCCTGGTAGCATTAGAGGTGGATATCAAAAGTAATCAGTTTCAAAAGTAACTTTTTCTCACGAAAGCTCACTCTCTTCTTGGCTCTGCCTTCCTCCCCTTAGTCCATTTTTTTTGCCATATCTTCACCAGATTGTTCGCCGTTTTCCTCAAGGCAGGGGAGCTGGCTGCAAGGACAGTAAGTGCATACTCCTTTTTTACACCATTCTGAATTGCGGAGATTCTGGACTGGATTCACTGTTAACAAAATAAAGTGGACAGCCTGGCATTGATCTCCATGGATAAGGAATCTAACCCTCTGTCTGCAAGTTACTGCTCTTAGAAGAAACCCTGGAAGGAGTGACCCTGGAAAGAACACCAGGAGCTAGTACAGTCATTTTTTCCCCACTTGTGACTTTTTCCCCTTTCCTTATAATCTGACACTTCTCTAGATTTGTGGGCAATTCTAAGCTTTGAAGACAGAACCTTCTAGAATTTCTAGAAAAGAAAAAGACAGGCACAAGTTATACTCAATTTTTAGTACAGGGTTAGATTTAAGTATAGTTCAGACACTGGTAACCCGGCACATTCTCTGGGTTACCAACATATCCTAGTTATAAAATCCTTTATTGTATTTGGTTAATTTGGCTATGAATAAGTCTTCAGGACATGAAATAAAGTTCTAAATCCCTAGTACCAACCTTCAATGTTGCGTTCCCTTTTCTAACGGGGAACAATAACTCTGAAAACACGCAGCGTAACTGCTGCAGAAATGTTTGCCTACATTTGCAGAGAACCTGAAATAACAACTATATAATAGTTTTCAGGACCGTTAACTCAAATGGTGAACGATGATCCCTCAAGCATCAGTGTAGTTAGCAGTGATCACCAAAGCTGCCTGGAAGCAGAGGAAAGTTTGCATTACTGGGATCTACCCAAGCTGTGCACAACCCCACATTTCCAGGAAAACCGGCATTACTGCAGACGGCTGTGACTGACTTTAGAAGTTGAGCGGAGTTGCATTTGAAATGGCCATATATAAACACAGAGCAAACAAACAAAGAAACATTTTACTAGAAACACATTGTATGTTAGTGAAACAGCAAAAATGTGACTATTATTCTACTTTCGCCTACGTGATACCATTTCAATTAGACAACTATTAATTCTGATATTCAAACACTTCTTGAGGAACGCATTCAGGACATACAAACACGTACCCAAAGTTTTTGCAGGATACTGCTTCTTGAACCACTAAAGTGGTGGAAAGTGGGTATCCTATCAGTAATGTTGCACTGTTGCACAACAAGAGCCTGGGGACACATTAGACTAATGATGCAATAATCATTAAGAGCCTTTTTTAAGAGACGCTTATTGAATGCAACACAGGGTAAAGCAGAGCAACAGCCCACTCTGAATTCTCCTAACTGGCAGAATATCCATGGTACGAACCACCTCAGAAGAAACAAAGAACAACATTTTAAGAAATCCAAAACTCCATTAAATTCAGTTAAATGCTTTTCATATGTCACTTATCTGGTATCTGAGTGTTGTCTGGGCTATTTCAGACAGATTGTACTGCGATACACAGAAGATCATCCTTTCCAGTTGTCAGGCTGTTCAACTATAGCCAAGCTGATAATGGTTCCCCAGATACCTGTGAGAACTCCTGAACCTCTTGAACCACTTCTGGACATTTCCCCCCCCAAGTTTCCCACCAGATCCCACCTGCCCAGCGGCTGCAGCCTTGAGAAAGCCTTCCTGCCCAAGGAGGTCCAATCCTCGCTGCCCTGCTGGCATGGAAAGGGAAGTCTATTAGTAGCAACAAGGGAGAGATTGAGTAAGTACCAAGGAAATCTCTTTCCTCTTTGATACTGCAAAAATCATCATGTCCTGATACTGTAGAAAAATTCACGGATAACTTCCGGAGATTTGGGAAATGAAAGAGGAAAAAGGGAGGTTTGTTCCCTTCACCATGCACACACATATATAAACACACTGTCTGTTTAGGTAAGTGTATATGAACATACTGCAACCACGTTTATGCAAGAACAAAGGGTGCTGTTCATACGCAATGAAAACATATCAATGCTAGCGTCCTTTTAAGAGTCAGGCGATGCTAGCACGTGCTATCGATACGCAGTTAGTACAAGGAGCTGTGTCTGATATTTTTGGTGTCCTATACTGCATACACAAGACTGATGCTGGACAACAGCAATATTTCTATTTTGCTGTCCAGCTGATGAATTAAAATCATGAAATATGCTGAATATGAACATTATACTGAAAAAAAGTTTAATTCAGTCAGATGACTATTTGTGCCATTTCAAACTGTTAAATGTGCCCTGTATTTCATTTCTATGATACCGCACAAATTTCATCACTGCAGTGAGTTCTGAGAACCATAATATCCATAAAGGATAAAGTTACAAATAGCAATGTCAAACAAGTCATCCCAAACAGACATTTTCATTTTTCATGATTGCAAAATATATTGCAAGTTCCTCTGTTCTTCCCACATCAGAGTGAAGCTGTCCTCAAAAGTTACCGCACTTGAACTTGGAGCATGGACATCTGTCACCACACTAACTCTGAGGAAATTGCCTCTAGACTCTACACTGTATATATGTAGATATACATACACACTGCTGCAAGACCATGTGTATATCTAATTTCGGTTAGCCAAAATTATTAATTCATAACATATTTTCCTTAATCCTTTCATATATTGCTTTAAATTATAATAAGACTGGGGAAAATATTGGTGCTACAGGGAACATACTCTAAATAGTTGAAAAGCAGAGAAAGCTGTATGTTTTGTATCTGAATTAATTGTTATATGCATTCAGTAGGCCCTGCACACATCATTCAAATATCCGTAAGTGTATGTCATGTACCAATACACTAGGATCAGATAATCCAGCAGACAAGGACCAAGCTATAAATCAAGCTATTGATGCAACATCACAGACCAGTGAATGCAACTACTCCCCTATAGCTTGGGTCATGCAGAAAGAAGAAAATTAAAACCAAAAAATAAGAGAAACATGCATAAAATATCATTGGCCAGGGTTGGCATGTATATATAAAGCTTCTGTTGTCTTTGGACAGTTTTGCCTGTAAAAATGAGTAAGCAGTATACAGTAATAAAATTTTAACCGTAATCACTCCATTGAGTCAATGGTTAAGTATTAACCTCTCAGTGTTGATTTATTTCTTCAGAACAGTAATAAAAGATTTGTGCACAAATGCAAATAAAATAGCTATAGGGAGAAGTGGAAGCTTGTTTATCCAAACATCTAAAGTCCAAATCTGATCATCAGATAATTTCTACTGATTTTACGTCCAGGATCCAGGCTGAGTTTCTCTAACATTACATTCTCTACACAAGTGAAACCAAATCCAGATTCAAAGCGTGCTTCAGCGTAATGCCTGTGAAAATGTGAAAATGTTTGCATTGCGTAGCTGGAGGAACACATGAATTTTGTTATCAGGATAACAATGAAAGAAAAAAAAAAAAAGAAAAAAAAAACATGAAGAGGCAATTCTTGTATTTTCTGCTCTTGCGGCCTTCAAAGAACAAAGTTGCTCAGCCCATGGACTAAGAACAGTATAGAGATTATGCTCTTTAAGCCACTTGAGTGTAGAGAAGGCTCAGTTTCAAGAGGCCAGATGTGAACATGAGAAGTGAATGCATAGCAAGTGCAATCCTCACCAGGAAGACTCTCAAGTTGTTAGAAAAATAGTTACAAAACTGAGCAGCCTCATAGAGAGTAGATTTATACTTTATTGGCAGTAAAGCACCACAGTAAAACAGCTGGTGGGGCGGAATCGTTTCTCATGGACCATCAATCAGTTGCTTTTCAACACTGCGATGTTCAAGGCAGTAGTACAGCCAAGACTACTGCTACTGTACCTTGCCATTGGAGCAAATCTACAGTGGGTTCAGGAATCGCTCGGATTTCCATCCCAGTTTTGGGAAATAATTACATTGTCATGAAGATGACTAAGCATGTATGCACATATATGTATTTTTAAGTATATGAATGGCATTATACAGTTCCCACTCATTACATGGCACAGAAGTTCTAATCTTATAGTGCTTAAGTAATATTGGAATATTGGATGCCCATTCCTGCTCACATGCATGAGAATAATTCATGAGTAAAGTTTATTCATGAGAGCAAATATTTACAGAATCAGATGTGCTCTTTGGCCTTCTCATTATTTTGTGGCATGCATTTAAAAAACACAATGTTAACAGCCTATACTTTACAGCTTTATATTTCTGTACTTTTAGGAGATATTTTAAAAATTACAGGTGGACTTCACAATAGTTTTTTTTCCACTTACTTCTCTAATGCTTTTACATATACATATATATATATAAGCATTTTATATATATAAAAGCATTTTATATATATATATCTATATATATCTATATATATATATATATGTATAAAAAAGTGAAATGAAAAGAAATGAAGGTTTGCAAGATGAGCCTCCAGATCATATTTTAATCTGGATTGCCCAACATAGTTAAAATTAGATTTTTACCTGCGTAAGGTCAAGGAGATTGCTATTTACACTGCTTGTTTATTCTCATTTAACTGACTAATGTACAACAGCAAATCTGTGTTGGCCTAACACTCGCAAGAGCTGTTTAGTATTGGCAAAGCGCAAAGGGAACATTAAGCTTTGTGGAGAGCATGGGATAAACGGAACAAGTGCTTTGCATCACAAACCAATTCTGCTTGTGCTTTCCTTGTGCAGGTAGGGAGGAAGAGCAGAAGCATCACCTAAAAGGCAACGGTGAGGGCCATGCCATGTCCTTTAGAAACAGAGCAGAGTTATAGAAAACACTTTTTTAATCAAAGGGAAGAGGAAAAACAGGGTAAGAAATGATGAACCCTGTGAATGAGGTCAATCAAGTGAGGGTTTCGCTAGGTGGCTCTGGTGACAGGAGCATCGTGCCCTGGGGAAATTTGGTCCCCATATGCGGCTCAAGTTTCAACCCACTGAAACGGAAAAATGAACAAGAGAGCAAGAGATCTGTTCCTGCACTGAAGACCTGAGCAGCCTTGTTTACCAATGACACTGATGACAAACTTGGTAATTTCATTTCTTCATAAATATTTGAATGCTGCATTTTGCTAGGTAGATATCTGCTCGTTTGATCTAATGGCTGTCCTTTGGAAAATGTCACAGCGAGCCATTAACATAGCTTCACCAGTGTTAAATGGGCAGACGTAAATGGTGATTGCTGAGAACAATATCCTTTGCCCACAGCACAGTGATGTAGGGTTGAATAATTTTATTACCTCTAATAGCATTTGCAGCTATGCAAGCTAAGCCAATGATATGGGTAATCAAATCTCAGGCTTATAAGATGACCACCTGTGGCTATCAGGAGAGGAATCCCCACCATCTCTGGCCCAGCACTGCTGCAGCCGGCGGCCCATCGTTATGGAGAGGGCAAAGGGACAGGGAGAGGGCTGGGTGGATGGACAAACGCACGCGGCTTTCCTCCCAAACTCAGAAAATTAAACACAACCTCTGTAAATATCAGGCATGCTATGCCCTGCAGCGCCCTGGGATTGAAGAATGTTGGAAGTGCAAAGTTTCCAGCTGGAAGCAGCAGTCCTAGGTTCTAACTGAACACCGGGAAGTAAGAGAAAATAGTGGAATCAAGCCTAGTGAGGTAAGGCAGGCGTAAGAAATGGCTATCAACAGGCACAGCAGTTCCTTTACTTATTTCACAGTGTTTGGGCTTTTTTTGTGGTCCCCTCCTCTGCTTGCAGGCGTGCGCTCCTCCCCGAGCGAGGCAGAGCAGAGAGGATGAGGTGCTAAACCAGATAAACGACCAAATACAGGGCAAGCAGGTAGAAGGCAAGTCAGAAATCTCTGCTATGTGAAATTAGCAAACATGAAGGTAACTCCTTGTTTATGATGTGCTCCGGCCTAAGAACTCTGCATTGCGGAAGCATTTCACTTGTCATGTTCTTCTATTATTTTATTTTACACTTCATTCGTTTCTATTACATAGTCTTGCACTTTATTATTAGGGTGCTCTGCTGCTGCAAACAGGCTGCAACACTGAATTCTGATCCACTTATTCTGATAGAAATTTTTTCTGCCTTTAAAGTCTAAAACAAATGAATGACTGGTGACACTCAATGGTTTTAATCATGTATTGTTGACTCATGGGTATTCGTGCCCTTTAGATGCCTTAAAATGCATTTATATTAAAAGAATTGATTAATGAGTTGTATTTTTTTAAACAGTCAAACCAGTAGCTATACTTACAAAACAACTTGCTATAAATCATTTCATGCATAGAGCACATAAACATGTAGCAAGCAAAATTTCATAGCAAAATACTTCCTTCTCATAAACATTCATCCTCTGCTGTCCTTAGCAGTGGAGGACCAGCTGTCCTTCCTGACATACACCCAACAAAACTGATGCATAAACAATCACCAGGTAAGTTTCAGCAACAGAGTAACCCACCTGTGAAAACAGTCTTCTACCTAAGATGATACTCGATACGCATAAACCTTGTGATTACTAGAAATTCTAACGCATTTTTCTTGAGCTAAGGTTATGGTATCTATATCTATCTGCATTACAGCATTGTCAGACAGAACACATGCTAGACTAGCATGGCTGTAATGAACCAACATAAAGCATTGCTAAGGCAGCAAGACTCCAAGAGTCTCAGTATTCTCAAATTCAACTAGACAACCAACATCAGGTGGAATAAGTATGTTCCAAACCAATCCATCCCATAAAGAGCCAATGCAACATACATCAATACGTGTAAGAGCCGGAACAGTAGGGTGTTACAATGCCACAGTAACAATAACACGGCAGAGTGTCTCACAGAAATATCACCAAATATTAGAGCTGAGTTAAAGCACAGTTCTGTAGATAAACTATGTATTAGGAAAATTTGAATAAAACAAAGCATAAATCCACACTGCTTTATTTGTAGATTCACCAAATGTAATGGGATTTCTATGGTATATGAAACATGAGATTCAGCAGTCAAAGGGCAATAGAGCCCCTAGCCCCAGAACTGGGTAACCCGGGGTCTGTTACTGCTCCCTCTGCAAGCACAGCATCCAACAAGTACAAACCTTTCTTCCTCAATCATTTTAGCAGGTTTGGTTTTCCCACTTGAGGTTACTGTGCTTAAAAATGAAAGGAACTAGAGAACTGCTTTCCCTGTCCCTCCATTCACTTCATCTTTATCACTCTATTACATATATTTATTAGCTGGAGGTCTCTTGCTCTGATTCCCATAGGGTTCACAACCAATAAAGGTGACAAGAGTCTCAATCTATGTTACTCTTTAAACCTCTCCCCCCAGAAATTTAACTTTTTTCAGTATGTTTACAAAATGCGATAGGAATGGATACAATAAATACTATGTAAGTAATAAATAAGTATTGGAGTTTTACTTAATGGTTTCTAAGAAATTTCTTTTTATACTCAAATACTTGCCTTTTGTGGAAAGAAACATCATCTTCTCAGAAGGCTTTACCTAAGAAGAAAAATCCTCCACCACGTTTACTTTGTAACTCCTTAGGGAACTCTCTTGACTTGCAGGTACTGTAAGCTGCCTATTACTTGAACAGCAGCTTTCTTCAATAATGGGCACTTCCCGCATCCTGAGGTATCTTCCCCAAGTGCTGAAATAACCAAAACATTATTTTAGAGAGGAGAAAAAACAAACACCCGCCACAGATTTTATTTGAGAAGCTACAACCCAATGCAGCAATGCAGTTCATTTATGCACTTTGTCAACAAGTAACTTGTTCTTTTTCCTCAGCAGCTCTACTACAGGAGAGTCACTTACAACGAAGTTGTTCTAATGCAACACACAAGACACGACATCCTTAAATCTGGGAGCCTCCCCATTCCCAGTGATCTACTTTTGGACACAATTTACCCCTTTAGCATGCCTGGTAGCACTTAGGAGAATCGGCAGCAGATCACAGAAGGTACTTCTTCTTTGATATGTCTCTTTTGCAGAAAGCATTTAAAGTTCATTTTCAGTGAGTCACACAGTTTATGAAAAAGGACAAATAATTTATAACTATGCAAATGATCCTGATTTATTCATGCATATTGACTACAGATCCAAGGTATGATTTTATTAGGAGGCAGTTATTGGAATCAGTCACTAAAATCCTTTAAAAAAATAAAGATTGCCTTGCAGTTCTTTAGTCTCCATTCTCTCTACTTGTAAATATTCAATAGATTTTCTTTTGGAAAAAAAATATAATCACATTTGGTTAGGGATAATATAGTTTTATAGCTCTATTCCAAACTGTGCCATCCCAGCATTTGTTAGAAGTATATAAAAGTGTGTAAGTTTAATTATTGTACTTTAGAATAGAAATGCATTTAAGAGCACAAAATTAATTTCCATTGTCAGAATCAATGAGACTTTAAAAAATCATATTTAATAATTGAGCACATTTTGGAAGAGTTCGGTGGCAATGTTCTTAGTTGCATCTTTAAGACAAAGAAATCTTAAACAGCTGCAGAAACATTGGACATCTTCCAGGAGGAAAAAAGAAAAGGAATATTCACAGCTTTCTAGAACACAGAAATTACAGTACTTCTTCACAGTCAACTTTGAAATAACATATAGTTTATTAAGACATCTCTTAATTACCAGTTTTAGGAAGCCTCATAGCACTAAAGCTCCAGCATTGCCACACAAATCAAGAAAAGGAGTGGCTGTTATGTAGGATTACTATCAGCCTTTTCAGAATGATTTTAGGAAACTTTGGTTTATTAAAAAATATTTCTTAAACATTCAGCAAAATACGGGTCTTACTCATTGAATCAGCTATTCAGTAGCACAAAATTTAAGTCTGCATAAATACATTAATACTAACATAAAAAAAAATGTATACCTAACCTCAGCACCATCAAAATTTATAGCGTTTACGGTCATAGAAAGAGAGAGCGAGCTGCTGGAGCAAACTCGGACCAGGATATACAAGGGAGCAGGTGCACCAAGGGCAAGGCCACAGACTAAATGCACAGTCTACTTTATGTTAGCATCAGTGGCAAATAAACCACTTGGTGAACCCAGGAGGAGACCAACAAAACACCTGCCTTTTATGCAAATGGCAGGAGTCTGGTTTTGCAACCACTGGGATCCACTTCTAGCTCCCCTGAGGGAATTTTTACTTCAATGTTCCACGTGCTGCCTCAAGCACTGAGATTTGCTGCCAAGATCCGCATGCGGTTGTATGTCATTTAGATCCCACCTGCTGGAAATTAAGGAAATCCTCAGCTCTTTTCTACCACTTGTGCCAGGTGCACCACTGAAAAGCCCTTAACAGATTTCCTAAATTCAGGTTAATTTTATCATGTAATCTCTTTATTACTGCCTCTAAAACAGAACTTACTTCCTCATAACTTGATCTTAATATTAAGAAAAAAAAAAAAAAGCAACGAACAACTTTTAGAAGCTCAGACCTAAAATTTCAAATTGCTAACAAAGGCGCCGTAGAAAATTCAAGACACAACGTCTATTGACGTTGTCCAAGACACAATGGATGTTCCCAGTGGAATTATGCCCCCTCCA
Organism: Crypturellus undulatus; assembly: GCA_013389825.1. Classification (NCBI taxonomy): domain Eukaryota; kingdom Metazoa; phylum Chordata; class Aves; order Tinamiformes; family Tinamidae; genus Crypturellus; species Crypturellus undulatus. The sequence continues at coordinate 11,757 of VWPW01020064.1, forward strand.
GCAGGGCAGGGGGCTGCAGCGCTGCGCTGCGGGCAGAGCAGGGCACAGGGAGGTGGCTTGGAGTGGCCATAGATCATCCACCCTGGGATGAACAGCCCCTACGGAGATGCCAGGCGTAGTCCACCTCGTAACCGTAGAGCAAATGCTTTTAACGTTTATTTAGATCAGCAATCATTCCAAGGCAAGGCATAAATTTCCTTTAGGATTAAGCCATTAAGTCTGTGATTAATTTATGTGGTTTGAGATTAAATAAGGGGGGGGGGAAAGGGGAGACAACATAAAACAAAAAGACGACAAAATTTTACATTTTTTCCAGCATGGATTGAGTATTAAAAGCTGACAGTCATAAACATTTCGCCAATCCGGTCACATCTAATCTCTTCCTATTGCTAATTGCACTGGCCTTGTGTATAGTTTTGTTATTGCCAACTTCAGTCATGAAATAGATGAGAGTGTTTAAGATCCTGAAACAGTGGGAAAAGCCTAACGCAGGAATCATCACAGCTACCTCACCAAGCACTCCAAGTAATGGACTTTGTAACATAGCTGTTAGAAATGACATCCCAAGACTCCCAATATGACCTGTTTTGTAAACTTCAAAATTACCTAAGAAAGAAAACAGACTAGTATAGAAGCACCTTTGCTTTCTGGAATAGGAAGTACTTCCATTTCCTGCCTTGCTCCTAGCATCATGGTGAGACTCTACTGCACGTGGTGTCTAAATATGTCTGGCAGTAGAGGAGAAAGGAAGCTGCGTGAGCGAAGCAGAGGGGAAGCAGCCTACAGGCCTGTTTTCGAGAGCGAGCCGAGGGGGGCTGTGTGCTCTAGCAGCAAGAGAACAGAAGTTGGAAGCAAACCTGTCTAAATAGCCTCTAAAGAAAGCAAGCATGCCCTTGCTAAAATGCTTCAAAATGACATAGTTTCGAGACAAGCCACAATCTAGGCTCTCAAAGATAGAATACGTTAATCAGCAGAATGAAAACTGCTGCTAAAATGAGATGCAACGCTGATTGCTCCTGAGTCACACTGCCATTAATAAGTGAAAAATGTATTTAGTAAATAACTTATTGTTAAAATTATTAGATTTAATAAAACTGAAATTATGCAAGGAAAGATATAAATTTAACTGAAAACATATTCAAAAACCAAATTTCATTTTTAACCATAGAAGAGGAACACATTTCCTTTCCTATTTTAGAAGTACGTGCAACATACTCAACCATACACTTCCATTTAAACCTGAAGTCCCAAACAAGTGTCTATTTCATATCACCACCGATCATTTTTATCAGGAACAGACCCAACTCATCTATGTATGAGCTGACCAGTGCCTAGCCTTGATGTCTCCTTCCTCCTTTCGACCAGCTCTCTCCATGCACAAGTGCATCCCTGGCTGCCCCATGTATTCCTGGATGCAGCCGCCTTTTCCTAGACCTGCTTTACGCCGCTGAGGCAAAGGACTGAGGCACAACAAGCCGCATCACCTGGGAGCCCCTGGTTGTACCCAGGAATCAGCCATCTAAAGCAGAAGTGGTGGAATAGAAGGCCTTAGAGTGGGAGAATAAATGTCCCAGTCACACAGCTGTGAGAAAGCAGTAGAGATGGAAGAACAGTAACCAGTGAAATACTGTTTGTATTTAAATAGCCTGAAATGACACCTCTAGCAGATAAAGCAGGTTATTATTAATTCTATCAGTGCTGGAGATGCTGACAACTAATTATTGCAGTTAAATTTCTCTTTTTTGTCAACCATTTTACTGTCGATCAGTGCATACTAAGGAGCAATAAGGCTTGATTTTGTAAGAGTATTACCTGCGTCATATACTGCATGAAACATCTCATTTGCTTTTATGAAGGGCAGATGTTCACTTCTGCATTGATAGAAAAGATGTTATTCCTACATTTTCTCCTGATATCATCCCCATTTATGGAACCTACACAAACTGTACTCAACAGCAGTGTCGTAACACATCCCACTCTCTCCAAGCTACCCTGTGGAATATTAGGTGAGAAAATCTTTTTCCCTTACACACCAATTATTTTTCTCATGGGCTCTTCAGTCTCTTAGTATATGCCTTATAATTGTATTGTAACCACTAACTTAACTCATAGTAAACAACAGCCCATAACAATATAATGCAAAGCAAAGGTTCAGCTAATAATACATCTACGTTTTGGCCAAATACAATCTTAAAAGATAAGTATGTGTTTAAGAGTTTTGGTTGAGTCCACTACCTAAATTATGACAATTTTGATGCCTGCATAATTTTTGCACTTCTTTATAGATAGTATTAAGTGCATTATAATTGGCAATAAGCACGTATGAGAGAATGAAGAGGAAAAAAGTTGAGAGAAAATCTACCTGCATATTTAGTAAACTTTATATAATGAAATGTTCTCTGTAATAGAAATTAGAATTCTGTAGGCAGATATAATTAATAAATTACTGAACATATTGACATTTCCCTGTTTTATTTTTTCTAGTAAACATGAATATTGCAGTTAATTTGACAATTTCTCACAGTATAAACAGATTGGCTTGTTTTAAAACTCAGAATGTAATATTTCCACTAAATTTTCAGTTACACCTTTGATGACATTTTGATGACATGATTAAATCTTGTGTATTTTTCATTTCTTCTTAGCTTATAATTATATTCTATTAAATACTTTAGCTTAGGGCAGTATGCTATCATGAATTTATAGGGCTAAGATCATGCAAAAATGAACAGCTTGGGGGGAGAAAGAAAGATTGGAAAAATCTGTATTTAGCTTTACCTAGTTACCTGTTCTTGTCAGCCTGAATTCAGCGGTACCAGGAAAGCAACATCTGCTGCATGATTCATTTTGTGGGTTTAGGTCTAAATTAAGCCAAGGATTTGGCATGTAAGTATACAACATTACTATTTTTGCTTTTATCATTACTAAAGAAGGAAGAAAAGTTATATGCTCTCACTAATGGACTCAGGCTCTTCCATGCAAGCATTGTATTAGTAAGTTCTTGTAGAGGAAAAAAAAAAAAAAAAAAAAAAAAAAAAATAA
>VWPW01020064.1:14805-66613 GCA_013389825.1 Crypturellus undulatus
AGAGACTATGATAACGTATGGAGATACAAGCACAGATTATAACTAAAGGTCAACCTCAGATGCAAGGAGTGTTTTTCAAGTAGAATCCTCAACAAATATTAAATTCAGTCAGATATTATCATCTCCCTCCTTCTCCTTGTTTGCTTTATACAAAGCATTCATACAAAACATGAAAGGGTGACTCTGTATGAAAAACATGCATGTGTGTGGAAACAACAAGCATCAGCAGAAAAGATACCAGGACTTCACAGCACGCCCTACTACCATGTCACTGAACAGGCAGATCGGGATACAGAAGGATATTGTACCCGGGACGTTGTAGGATGTGTCTTTTGGCTCCGCTGGGAGCTACTGAACACCCCATGAGGTGGCCCAACACAACGGCACAAACTCACCCCAAATGCCGCCAGTACTCCGTTTGGCCCATGCGTTGTGCAGTTTATGAAATACCCGTGGGCCACTCGTATCTCCAACTGAGACGGGTGCTCATCAGCGCCAGGGCACAGGCTTCGGGCTCCCTGGCACACAGCCTTCACAAGCTGAATCATCCCCATGGACACAAGGAGCCCACTTGTCACCATGAGGCCACGGCCAGGAGAGCTGGGCACTGCTTTTTCCAGGGCCACGGCACACGGGCGCACATCGGTGCTCTCCTTCGGCTACGCGAGACTGCACTGAGCAGGGCGGCTCTTATCAGGCCTCTGACTGTGGCGGGGACTTGCAGCACAGCAGGACGTGCCAAAGCTGATCTTGGAGGGAAACTACCCACAGATCAACCATCGCCTCCTCCAAACTTCTTCACATTCATAGGGAAGAAATAAATAAGTCAAAAACTTCAGAAACTGAGATTTAGGTTTATGTGCTAGAGGACTCATAATTCAAAACTGTCTAAGGATGGAATCAAGATCTTTTATACTTTTATTCTACCGTCTTGATCTGAAAGTCTGCGCAGCACTTTCCTAAGGGAAGGCAACCTATTAGGCAACCAAGCAAAACAGCTTTATGTCACCTTTGCACCTTATAACCTTAGGGAGCTGCTCACAGCTCCGCTGCTCCACAGGCAGAGGCAAGCAAAGAATATGCAAAAAGAGAATTACAAACCAAATCACAGTTTTGCATAAGTTAGCTGCAGAATGGCCTAAGTTTACTCCACATCAAGTGAATAAAAAAGTACTAATCAAAAAGTAGAATTAGTGAACACCATGAAAGAATATATCTAAAACTATTTTTCATCATAAAAAAAAAGAGGTTATATTATCATGTACTATTATTCTATTAATATGAGACTATATCTGNTTATAACCTGTAGTTAGCTGCTCACAGCTCTGCTGCTCCACAGGCAAGCACAGAATATGCAAAAAGAGAATTACAAACCAAATCACAGTTTTGCATAAGTTAGCTGCAGAATGGCCTAAGTTTACTCCACATCAAGTGAATAAAAAAGTACTAATCAAAAAGTAGAATTAGTGAACACCATGAAAGAATATATCTAAAACTATTTTTCATCATAAAAAAAAAGAGGTTATATTATCATGTACTATTATTCTATTAATGTGAGACTATATCTGGAAGATGATGTTTCAATTATTTTTAAGTAAACATCTCCAATGTGAATAAAATGTGTATGCATGAAGCTTCTAACCAATCATCTTTTAAAACAGATTGGTCACATCTGAAAAATATACAGTAAGTACAGAGAATTTTGATTGCACTTTGAGACATATTTGAAGTACACGTTTCCGAAAATGTTTCAGCACAACAGCAAGTCTATTTTAATTGCTTTGTTTTCATCAATAGCTAATATAAGTACCTAGAAAAAAAGAGTTTTCCTACATACATTCCATCCATTAAGTTATTCATGCCTAAAGTATAGTTTCCTTATTATAATTAGCAGATTTGAAAGTAAAAAATATGACAAAATAGAACTCTCACCAGACAGAGTAGTAGAGCCTGTACCTTAAAGGTTACATGCCCTTCTCTAGTACAATTAGGCAGAACAAAAGAAAACTGATGCATTACACTGTGTGTGTTTGTTCAGTTTTTCCATCATGATGATATTTCCTTTGATTCTACTTTTTCCTTTTGAAGTATTACTTTAACATTTAGCTTGCAAACTAATGTGCATATTAGCATAAACCTGTACTTAACATTTATTCTATAGGCCTCTAGACAAAAGCCTGAGTTAGCGTATAAGGTCAGAAAAATAGACTTTGTAAATGTTACAACAGTAAACCACAAGTTCAGGAGAAGATCACAAATTGTGTGGAATTTTTTAATTTATCTGAATCAAGGTTACATAACAAACTACTTAAAAAAAAATCAATAAGCAATATCTAAACATATGTGATTAGTATACAGAGAAGGATGCTCTATAAAAGTTAATAAAGTGGTTCAATTTAGACCCATGTTAACAGTTAAGAAATCCTGGAACCCAGAGCGTACTTTCATTTATTCTGATGAACACCCAGGTTATATGAGTAGTCTTGATACCCCTGATGCTACTACAGTTTTCTACTGCTGTAACTGAAAATATAATTTAATTCTAAAACTTACTTAGTACCAGCAATTCCCTACCCTAATAATATAGTCATCAGATGAATTTATATTATTACAGATGTTCGGGAACAGCTGCTTGGAAGATTACAGAAAAGCCATTTCTCAAAAACAATTGGAAAGAATGACAACAGACATTATCAAACTTGGCTCCTGCATCTACACTGAAAATGTGCCAACATGAAGGGCAGACCTATAGATAGAGAGTATCCTTATGCACATCCCGACGTGACTGCTATACTACCCTCAAAGTTACTTAATCGCTTGTTTTAGGCTTTTGTAGTACATTTGGGGAAAGCCTGGGACTTTGGGACACACAGGACCTACCTAAAAAAGGATCATTCCCTGCCACGCCGCACAGAAGTCCGACAGACACTTTTTTAGGGAACATGCTTAATAGCCACTAGCGGACAATGGCTCTCCTGAAATAATTCTTAACTTTTCGGCCCAACCAACACCAGAAGCCATGGCTTCAAAATACTTAAAAAAATAAATGAATAACTAAATAAAATACTTTAGAGCTGCTGCTGCTTAACTAATGTCACCGGCTGCCTCTTTGAACTAGCACTGTAAGAAGCAGCGAGCAATCACTCTCTATTCACCTTTTCTATACTCCTGATTTTTTAAGTCTCTGTCTTCCTTCACCTCTCCTGTAAATTTCTTCTAATTTGAACAGCCGATTTGTCTCCTCTACCACACGTCGTCATCTTCACTATTCTGGACCCATTTTGGCTCTCTAATATGATTCCAAGCTTTGTTTCCTGAGTGCTGAGAGCTAAATTAGAGCCCAACACCGCATATATGTTGATGCAGCTGTTTTATCTTGTCCATAAGTGCATTACTTTGCATTTATGAATACTGTAGCTCTGCCTGTCTTTAAGTCACATCAGATGAGCATCTCAGAAAGTCAAGTATAAAGCTGACTGAACAGCTGTGTATTTAACTAACATCATGTTGCTATTTACCCCTTTCTTTCTCCCCCGGATTATTTATGGAGGTTTGCCAGCACAGCTTCCAGCACACATCCTGTGTTGCTGCCATCTCGAGCATGGCAGGTCAAGCCCACAGAGAGCTGTCACTTTGATAGAGGCTATTCCCAGTGGACAAGAATTACAAGTTACTAATCATGGGACAAATAGCTCTAGTTTCTCCATAGGAGTAAGTGTAGTTCCTGTCACTTCATATTAAGAGGAAAATTGAACAGTTTTATTTTTTCAAGACTGCAAATAGGCATTTCCTTTGAGGTTGGCAGTTCATCCCACCTGCTCAATGGTATTAGCCATGTTTAAAGAAAAAAAAGATACCTGAGGGGCTGCAAATCCTCAGCGCAGTCAGTTAGCTGCCACGTCTCATACCCATCCGGATCTCCGAGCTCTCCTGGCAACAAGTATTCTCTTTGATCCACAGGAAACCTACCCTGAATTCGAGGGAAGCTCAGGGGCCCGTTCCCGAGCAGGGCACTTGCCAGCTGACACAGAGCTGTCCCAGCCCAGCTTTTCCCAAACACTTGGCAGAAATGGAGTTAACTTGCTCTCTGTTGCGATATCACATGTTTTATATATGTTATTATTAGCTGAAGCTATTCTTTTTTAATATCCAACTCTTCTTACATGGATTGCAGGGCATCTGTTCACTTGCAATATTATGATTCATTATGACTTTAGTCTTACATTTTCCTTCCTATTTTTTTTTAATCTATCCAGCCATTATGAAAGAGTTTCTCATATATCCTATATTCTTCCCCTTCTGCTAGATACCATTCATCCTAGCATGGAGTTAGGGTAAGGTTATTAAGTATGAACTGACATGTCAGTGTCAGTCTTGCCTATCTGGATAGTATGTGACTATGCCACTGTAATGATTTAAATGCTACAAACACAGTGGGCAATTAAAAAGCTCCTAAGAGAGATATAGGCCAGAAATTCTGAAGTTTGAATGTTTAAACCATAAACCAGCCGATGCAAGCAGCATCGGCTGACCCCTGTGAGCTGCTAAAAATTTGTGTCTCGGAGCATTAAAAAAAAAAGGCAACTGTAACTCAACTTCCACGCACCCTTCTCTCCAGAAATACAAACATCCAAAAGACAGGCTGTTCATCCATCCAAGGCAGGTGCAGGTAAGTGCTGCCATCTGTCTTATACTTTTCTTTGTAATATCACTCTGAATGTCATATATTTATAATTGTCTGCCTCTGCCTTGCAGAACATTTTGGTGCCCCCAGCTGAGAGCAGACATTCAGCAGCAGCTTCTACCCCTTCTTTCAGACTCCAGCACAACAGATACAGACAGGAAAGGCTGTTCTTTGGTGTTCAACTATTCAGTGGCTAACATCTATTAAGACATAATTTAATCAAGGAATACATATTCAGCTTTCTTCTATATCCACATGATCTTTACACATAACACTGGTATAACATTTCATGGATATGAGCTACGCGAGTTAAACAAAAGGTTGTTTTGCTTTTTAAAAGAAAACTGGATATTAAATTCTGAATTTTTTTTTCCAGTTAGCTCTCAGCTAATGTTTTGAACAGTGGGTAAAACATTTCAGAATTCCTAATGGTAACTCCATTTCTTAATTAATAAGCAGTACTAATTATAGAAGTTAATGTCAAAATGTCACTTGAGAAATCACATGTGATATCAAAGAATTAGGTTTAGTTTTCCCCTCTGTCATCTTGCATGCATATTATTAAAGCAAAGAAATAATCTAAACATCACTTATATAACTGTATTATCAAAATGTAACTGTAACATGCACATTTCTGTTCCAATGGGAATAGGTCTCAAACAATTTGATGACCAGGGAACAGAGTAAAGGACACAGTTGAGGGTTTTTTCTACATCACTGAATGAAACAACACACTTATTTTAACTGTTTTGCACTGACCATAATTTTTACTTCTATCATTTCCCATTTTCATAATATATTCAAATAGAAACCATTCAAGATTTTAAACAAAAGCCATTCTTGACCTTTTCAGGAAGAGGAAGTATAATGAGACTTGACTTATGTTCACAACACTACTAAATCATACCACCTGAACCCTGATGCTTCATATTATCAGCTTCTTTGTTACTTATCCTGAATTTCTTTATGATCCCTAAGATAATTAAAGAGATTGCATCATTCTGTAGATCATTCAGTCATAGCTGAAGATATAAAAATACAAGTTACCTACCTCCTTTCCCTAAAGCTGAATCCTTGTGCTTAGTTTTCAACAAAAACACAATTTTCTATAATATCATGCCTGAGGAGAAGAAAAAAAAAAAAAATTCCAGTCATTCAGTAAGAAACAAAAAGGGGCTGCAATATATCAAGGTTTTGTCCCATCTGGAAGTGTGAAAGTGTGCATAATTAAGCTGTGCAAGTTAAAAGATTTAAAACACGTTTCATTTAATCATTTACATCTTGCAACACTATTTTATTAAATAGTAAAATATTTATAGCCTCTAAGGCTCTAATTAAAATGTTTTCTCAAAATTACTGTGCTTATTTCATACGAAAACTTAACGTATGAAAACAGACAACCCAGTAAATATTTGAAAGGAAACAGTCCATAAATATTCAGTCCTGAACAGCAGGGTGATGGAGAACACGCACACAAAAGCTACCCTAAATATCATCTTCTCCAACCCCGTAAAGCACAACCAGCTCTAACCCACACGGATAAAACAGCCCCTATCTCACACCTCTCAAAAACGCTTTGATTGCACAGGAAGGCCTGGAAGAAGTGGATGAGCAGTGCAATCTCGTGCCTTGTCACAATATAAACGTGCAGGACATTTTTGCCTCTCCATTTTCAAGAGCAACACAGTCATAGAACCACTCTGTTGAACCCCTCAAATGCTGAAGGGCAGAGAAGCCAGGTAAAGGCATGGGGTTAAACTGAAAGGCTGCTGGATCTGTTAGCAGCATTACTGCTGCTAACAAAACTAGTCTAAAATGTCTAAAAAAAAAAATTCTGAAAGCCTAAAAATGTTTACTTCAAAGGTGCTTTTACTTCTATAGAAACAGATTAAAAATTAACCATGCAACCTTAAAAAAACAGCAACAAATATGTGTTCCCTCGGGTGGGGGGGGGGGGGGGGGGGGGNTTCTGGTCATGGTTTAAAATATTAAAGATTAATAATGAAAATAATCATTTGGACAGAAACAAGATTTTTTTTTTGACAGAACCAGCTATCTTCCTGCAAATACTGAGTTATTTCTGCAAAGAATATGCAAAAAAGGTCTAGAAAATACCTATTAAAAAAACCAATACCTGACCTTTATTTTATGCTACCATAACTGCATCAATTAAAATTTATTTATTTCAGCTTCACAGTAAAGCTCCACTCTAACCAGAAGAGAGAAAAACATAAAAATAAAAATAAAAGGCAAAGCACTTGCAAAGGATATGCAGTACTTATTCAGGTTCTTGCAGAGCTCAATCTGCTAACATCACTCACGCCACCAAATCCTTGGTTCCTGGATCCTGCAGAACACAGGCAAGAGCATCTGTTGCGCTTTGCTGTTTAAAGCACTCAGTACTGCACATGTTGCACCTCATCTGGAAACAAGCCTCAAATTTATAATACTAGAAGATAAAAATATTCATTTTTACTGCCTTCCTAAAGCTCTGGGTTTCATTACTTTTCCTTTTTTTTTAATCACAACAACAAGAAATTAACTGCCTCAAATACCAGGAATTAGTCAACGGTCTATTTCAAGCTTTGAAATTACATTGAAGTGATAACTGATTAGTATTCACATTTTCAGATCAAGAGAATATAAAGGCAAACACCATCAGCAATACAGAAGGAAAGGAGCTCGAAGCTAAGCGTGCAATTCAAGCAAGCTAGAGACACACAAATTACTAAGGGTCACGTTCATCCCAAGGAGAAAGAGAACTCAAGGGCTGCATTCTGAAATGGGTGTACCAAACAATTAACACACACACACACACACTTAAATAAGAGTTTTGGCACTAACACTACAGTGATTAAGTTCCTATAAAACAAGTTGTATGTCTGTTTTGGTGGCAGAATTACATTAGTCTTTTTATACCTTCTGCTGCATACCAAATCAATGATACTTGTGTGAACGCAAAGACAACAATAAAACTGATGTACTGTCAGACTGCTGTGGCCTCACAGAAGGTATTTATGGACATAACTTGCACAGAATAAGGATCTAGCTCAATCTTTAGATGCTTTAGGAGACAAAGAGGAGGAGTTGACAGCCTTTAAAAAAAAAATCTGATCTATAGATTGCCTTTGACACACTTAGACAGAATTAACCTTAATCCTCCTATACTCTCCTAAGGAGTTGAAGTTCATGATTTTCAATTCCTTTTTTGCATCTATACATCTTCAGATACTGTAACATTTTTTGCAAGCTAGAACTGATACTATCCTATTACCATGATTTGCACATACTATTTCACTGCATTAAAAAAGAAAATACTATGCTGTATGCTCTCCCATCTTCTTTTTAAATGGTTGAGGAAGTTTCCTGGCTTTTAATGATATTCACTCCAAAAACTCATGGCAGCAACAAAATTGGCCACACTCTGTTGAAGTAAAATGTAAAATCCATCATTACTTAAGGAGCAGCAAGTAGCGGCACTCGGAATAAATCCCAGCTGACAGTCAATCAGTTACGACTTTTGCCACTTGTCCGCACACCTGTTGTTAGATTAATGTTTCGCACCCGCTCTCCCCGAAGCCCCTGCAGAACTTTATGAAATACAGCGACACGCAGTCCTTGTGACAAAACACGTCCTGGACGGCACTTCATCAAGGGATGCCATGAGCTCAACACAAACCCTTCAGTAAATATAACCAGGCCGAATATGTACAGCTATTGTTTTGGCCATAAATTTTGTGAATGCTTTTTACTGTAGCAACAGACAGCTAATAAATCCAGCTTGCATTACCAGAAGCATATAAAGGACGGGATACACTTCGGGGTGTTTTTCCAGTGTCCTCTCCAAGCTGATGCACTCAGGCATATTGTTTCCAGAAACACTGCACTTAGCAGTGATGCAGCTTCCCCCCTACCTTCTGATGAAGAACACAAGGGGGAAGCTAACAGAAGGCCCTCGCCCGACGCTGCGCCCCCCTTGCAGAGGAGGGAAAGGAGGATTCTTGCTTGCAAGCCAACACATAGGTATTTAATACATGGGACGGACAGAGAAGTCACAGCTAAGGTTACTCTGTGAAGAGCCTCAGTAAGGGGGCACAAGACAGACTTCTCATTAACACCCATTTCATCTCAACGGAGAAGCGATTCCTCCTACAAGACCTCAGGGAGGATCCACAACCCTGGCAACTTTCAGCCCTACAAGCGCCTTCTTACTTTAGCCTCATACTGCCATCAGAGAAACTGATGGTACTTGATAGTCGACTAAAAAGCGAGACTAAATAAAAATTAAAAAATAAATAATCCTGATGCCTTAATACTAATAGAGATTTCCAGTTTAAGTTGGATTAAATTCCAAACTGAACCAAGTTGAACGTACCCAACTGCCACCAAGCTGTGCTCCACGCATTACGCGTTAGCTACTGACCAAGACCGCATAAACCACTTGGAAAGGGAAGCAACATCCAGGTCAAGCCAGCAGCGCAGGTACAGAAGTAATGACAGCTCCTTCCCAGCCTGCTGTAGTTCTGATGCAGCTTAGCACAACACTTTCAGGTTGGGAAGGCTGCAGATTTCCAGTTTACCCCAGGACGTGCAATTGCCATTGCACGGCATTGCGGCCGGCACCCATCTGTATCAAGCACAATGCCACTCTGCTGCCCTGCTGTCCTCAACTCTGCAAGCGGAGAGCAAGGGCAGTCTGAAACGAAGGGCAAAGGTAGCCCCACGGATCCCAGCTGCTTTTAAAGGAAGGGATTAACAGATTTTGATAGGCAAAAAATGGGAAAAGAAACTATGGGGGGCAGCAGAAAAGACAACCCCCATATAAAGCTTTTCATCAAAAGCTTTATGTCAAAAAAGATGATTTTCAGAAGAACTTTGAGGTTTTATAGGAGAACTTGTCATTGTGAAGGATGCCAGATTCAAGAGAACAGTTGGTTTACAGTGCCAATATGCAGGATTAACTGCGCTCACTAATGTGGTAATAAAAAACAAACACAACTAGTGTTTAAGGAAGTCACTTAGTTTAAAAAAAAATATATATATATATATATATTTTCCTCTGCTAGAAAGCTTGCTCCCCTAAACACACAGCCTTACAGAACTGTATTTCAAGTGTACATTTTTCCATCAAGGTTAATAAAAGCAGCAAATACTTTGCAGTGCTATGAAAGCACTAGACTCAGTACCTGGCATGGTGTTTCCAGGCAAAGTTTTAGCAGCTTTTATCTCAGTAAAGAAATACTGCTGGAAGCTCCTGGAGAAAATGGAGCTTCAGGACATGCTGCCACTGGTATCTGTGAGTCGGTATTTACTAACAGAGACCAAATAGGTATATAGGTTTGGTTCAGGGCAGTTTAAGGGAAAGCTGCTTATTCTTTTACAAACTAATCCCTCTTCCCTTGTGTTCAGTCACATAATAGTCTGCAGTTCACAAGTACCAAATACTAGCTAGCATTGTAAAGATGGAATCAATAGTATAATCCTATTAAATTCTGCAAAGCAGGCTACTTTTGAGATATACAGTGGAATCCTCTTAAATTGATTTTTTTTTTCTTTTTTTAAGTAAAAGGTAGGGTTATGTGAGACCCTAGGAATGTAGAAAAGATTGCCTGTGTAACTCATAGCACAGTTTCATCTGTTTACTTCTTGCAGTTTCTGCACATCAGCCAGCACGCAACTGTGATGCTTTACTAGATGGGCTTCTCATAGAAGGAAAAAAAAGGAAAAAAAAACCACTCCTTAGTTTCTGTAACCAAACAGCAAGGAAATAAGTGACAAGCTCACTCAAGTAACAAGGCTCTATAGGAACTGACACTCTCATTTGTATGTGAGCTACTGACACCCATAAAAGAAATTCCTTCCCTAACAAGATCTGATTGCTCTTATTTAGACGAAGTTAGTGCTATCATTTGCTTGAGGGTCTTATTTCTTGCACACACACACACACACACCTTTTGAAAGAGGACATCTTTTCTTGAGCAGGTCCTCTTAGAGTTGAGGATCATACAGTCTCTATGTTTTGAGCAATTACCACATTAGGAGCTGTATGGAAATTTAAGCTACGCACGTCGTACAGCAGGAGGACAAGGAGTCCCGTCGGCACTAGCTACCTGAACATGGGATCGACAAATAGGCATATTTAGGAAAGAGGATGGATGATACCTCGCCCAGGGCATACACTGGCCACTGTATGAGCTATGCTTGTATTTGCTGATGGCCCAATTACATCTCCAGTTTTGTTACAGCACCCACTGCAAGCCACACTACAGCCCGTGCCTGAACCAAGATAGCCTGACTCTGCTCTCATGGCTTCCAGAGGTAAGAATATACTTTGACAATTTTTGAAGAAATTCTTTAGTTTCCTCAAAAGAAGAAGAAAAAAAAAAAGAAAAACATCTTTAAGTGCTTTCCATTCTGTCTCTCCCAGTGCTATCAACACCTCCCGCTTGCAGCCAGTACATATCAGAGGATGCATAAAAAAAAGGAAGATAGGTCCTTTACGATACTTCAACTATATTGAAGCATATAAAAATCTGCAACTGCAGTTCGCAACACAGAAAATCTTAGCAATACTGTGATCAGAATGACACACTGGCATCATCAAAAACACGATAGATTTCTCATTTCTTTGCCCAATAATATATGTATTCTATGCGTTTTGAAGATTAAGCTTTATTGTAGTGTCACAGCAACACCAGAATTTCTATACCCCCAATTCAGGGCTAGCACCGCTAACGTGTGTGGTGCCAGCTAGACAAGCCCTTCTCCGAAAGGGACTGAAGGGCTAGGAATGTCCCACGTGGGCCATCAACGTGACAGGTCCAGGAGGAAAGCCCAGACTCAAGTCTGACATCCCTTTTTTTACATCTAACCTCTCAAAGCCTCACAACGCGTTTTAAGGGTTTTGCATTAGCAGATGGGAAAAAAAAAATAATGGAATAAATAAATCCAAAGCAGCAGTGTGGCTATCTCAAAGGGTTCTTCTCCCAAAGGCTCTCCACAGTTTTTGAGGAGGAAAAGCTGCTTTATGAGTCAGCAATAGCTCGGTCCCCTCCTGAACATCTACAGTCTTGATCTCACAAACATAATTCTTGAACTACTTTCCCAAGTCCTGCTTAATCCAAATCTGTTGAATGAAATGAAAATCACCTCTTGTGTCCTCTTGCTGCCCCCAGAGGCGCATCACTCCTCCTTCCCGCTCCTTTCCTGCTCTTACAAATAATTCGTCACAAAGCTGACTTGTGAGAGGAAGGGATAACACAAGCAGATCTTCTGACTGGAAGTTAAAGCTCATCTAACACATTTTGGTGAGTATTTGAATACTAGGAGCTAACTGGTCCTGTATCTTATGATGGACTTGCTCAAGTGTTTGAGCAAACCTCTTAAGATTAATGGCAGTAGTTTTGATCAGGAGCTTGTCTTAGTTTGCGTAAAAATTGGTTATTTATTTGCACTAATTGGAGAACCTCAATAAAAAGTCATTTATAAGTGTTTATCTGCACCAATAAACGGAAGGATAACTTCTCATTTTAGTAGTCAGGTGAACACAAGTACTCGCTTTCCTCTTGGCTCCCATTTTACCTCAGCATTTGGACACCAGCCTCTTCCTTCCCCACTTCCATAGAGCTAGCCTGAGAGATCCGGTTCAAGAGTCAGCCAGTGAAATAAACTGAACTACTGCACTGTGGCCATATAGATAGTTAACATACTAAGTTTGTAATATTGTATTTGATATGTTAAAAATAATAAAAACATAAGACTGCTATTCTCCTGCCTCACATGAAGTCTGAGGCAGCAGCTAGGGCTCTGCACGTGCTGGGGGTGTGAGGCAGGTATGTCAGGTACTCGTTCAGAAGGTCTAAGGGATTACAGGAGCTTTTATGGGTGTTTGATCACTTGAGTACAACTTTTGGTCACTGAGTTTCAGTGTTGTGATTACAAAATATTAAATATTTGTCTTCAAAAGCTTCTACCAAGCTGCACCCTTTGGAAATATGAACACATGAATATGACATTAAGGGGGGGAAAAGTATTCACTTAAAACATGCAAAAGGTGAACGCTTTTCTGATTAATAGATCACAAAAGCAGCATTAATTTAATGAGCAAAGGAATGAAAAACCACAAAGTAGAGGTCAGGTTTTAATTTGAGGTTTCTACTACTAAAGACTCCCGGCTCACTGCAATGAGTGTTGATTGCTCTAATCCCCAGGTGCACCCACATTTATCTCCTTTCTCCCCAGTCCACCCCCTTGCCTTAATATGGGATTGGAATTGCAGGAGCCGTGACTCAGCTCATGGCTGAGCTCAGCACCTCACATCTTGGGCACGGAGAGCCACCCCGCTCACCTACAATGCACAGGAAATCCTAAATGCCTCCCAAAATATGGGTTTGGAATTGCAGGAGCCATGACTCAGCTCACGGCTGAGCTCAGCACCAGCACTTCAACCTCACATCTTGGGCACCGAGAGCCACCCCGCTCACTTACAAAGCACAGGAAATCCTAAATGCCTCCCAAAGCCTCAAAACCACAAAAGTAAAATACATACAGGGTAGCATATGCACTGTGGCATTACACTAAGCAAAATAAATACAGGGTAGCATACGCACTGTAGCGTTATGTTCAGAGACCCAACGCTTCAAGGAGTCTAGGAATTTCTCGAATGCGTCAGTCTGCCCTCTGAAGGGGCACACAAACCAGAACTCCTAGCAGAAAGTCTGTCAGCATTAAGAAATCTATATAAAAGGCATATTTGCAGCCCCCTGACATGGGACAGAGCAGTAGGATGGTTTTCCATGAACAGCATAGCCCCTTCTTATGAAAGAAATTACAGAATTAGCAAACTTATGAAAGAAGTTACAGAATTAGCAAATACAGATTTTTCGGTATTTTGAAAACTATGAGTTTTAAACCTAGAGGCCTCTACATTTTAGGATTGAAAATACAGTAGTGCATAAAAAATCCTCATAGAAAACAGCTTGAATACCACACTTCTGGTGAAAATCATTTCTTTTCTTACTTCCTTTTTTTTTTTTTTTTTTAAGCGGACTCAAAACAACAGTGTTTTCTAACTGAGATACTTGACAAATTGACAGAGAAGAGGAAAGAGTCTACATGTTTCTCATATCACTTTGCATTATTTGCACATGTACAAGAAACATCAGAGAACCAGCAACATTATATGTAATCTGACTTCTGATTCAGCTGATGTTACTCAAAGGCAAAGATGATAAAATGCACCTTGCATGTGTGCTCAGGGTGATTCATTCTGAGTACAAAAAATAACTAGAGAAAAAAAAATAAAAAACATTTACAGAGGCGAGGTGAGAAACATGAAATCATTCTAATAAAATTAAAAATTCCAAAGAAATATATGTGTAACCAGGTATGAATACAATAGGATTTTTTGACTGAGACACCTCTGCTAAATAAAAGAAAAAGAAGGGTAGAGAGAAGTACTCTCGTAAAGAGCCATTTAGTGAGTGCTATGGTTTTACCTTGCCCTTAAAACAAGAACAAAAATAAATAAATAAATAAATAAATAAATACGGAGAGAGAAATTGTGATTCAGAAATAAAACTGACTCATTTTTCCCTGGAATGACACTTAGGAGAAGATAGTTTTAAGTCTGCCACATTCAAAGCTAATACCATAGGCAACTCTAAGAAACGACAATTGCTAATTTGTCATCTAGGTTCTGCAAAATAAAGGTTTAAACTGGTGACCTGGCTTTGCAAGGCCTAGGCTTCACCTTCTGAGGAGGAATCTAATCTGTAAATGAGTCAACCCTTTCTGAAAAGGTCAGCTGGGGCCAGAGCCTAATATTCCTACCACAGAGCGCGCCACACCAATGGAGGGGGCTTTGCTGCAGCCCTCTGCAGCTCCTGCCACGAAAACCACAGACGGCTCCCAGAGACGCTGCTGCAAACTGATTTCATGTCCCACTTTCCTGCTCCTTCCACCCATGCCGCGCTGCACAAGCTGGCGCTGCAGAAACCGCAGCACAGCGTGAGTTTTTAGAAACACCCAACCAACACTGACATTTAGAAATGCATGTGTACATATACAATACCCATATACATACACAATACACATATATATACAGCTGCACTCCATTCAGTATGTTTTGCTATCTGGTGATTCATTAACAGGAACCCCATCATAAGCATATTTTGTTCTCATTTATCTACTTATATTTTGTTTCTACATATTTAAAACCAAGTCCCCTGTGATACTTATAGCACCCAGCACATTTTTTCCCCTGACTCATACAGAAGAAAAATAAGCATATTGTCCACAGATTATATGCTTTTTGTCATCGGAACATTTTCAGCTAATTACCAAGTACAGAAGATTTTAGCAAGCCTGAGCAAGCAAGCGCAAGAGAGGAGTTTGGGGTTACTAAGGGCTGGCATCACAGTCTGCTGAACATGGATCTGGGAGGAGAGAGTTACCCAAGTCAAGGATTGCAAAATTCAGCCTTTCACAGGCACGGCGAAGTAGTCACAAAGCAATTTGGAAAAAATATTGTTGTTTACGTAATTCTGACACGGAAGATTCATTTAATTACCACGTGCAAGCCCAACCTGCGACCCTCTCCTGTACGCAGCTTGCATCCACAGTGGAACCAAGTCTTAGTCATGCATCCCTAGCAGATTTCCTACTGCCCTCCCATCTGCCTCGCTAATGTTAAAAGCCGTCTTGGGAAAGCTCCACGTACAGCTCAGCAGGCTCAATGTCATATTTGTCCTGAAATGAGTGGAAGATGACTTGCAATGTACTCTAAGTAATTATAAACTATGATTTCTTTTTTCTTCACTTAATTTGTTTTCTTTACATAATTAATAATTATTTGCATCTAAGCCATAGACTCTAGCCCTGTTGCAGTCGAGGTGCTCCCCATCCTTTGCAGCAGAGAGGACAGGTAGGTTCAAGCAAACCCCAGTCTGCCAGTGCTCATACAGGTACCCTTTCCCACAGGAGTGATGCTCTACAGAGGACAGTGCAGCAATGCACCTAAAGCTATAGAGACTAAGGACTCAGGATATATTTTGTTCCCCTAACAAAAAGCAACACATTTTTTCCCTTCTGCTCTCTACATATTTCTGCAGCAGTCTTCACATCACATCTGGTTTAACTTACAGTGTGGCTCTCCCTGCTTCACACACCCTCTGCTGTAAAATGTTCAAACTCAGGACAAGTGTTAACTAAAGCAGGCGGAATAGCTTGAGTCCTGAAGATATGCTCAGAAATTCAGAGTAAATACTGCAACTGCACTCGCAATATCCTTAACTCAATGATACCAACAGAGAAGAAAAGATTTCTACACTTTCACAGATCTAGCGCATATTTTCTAGCACATTACACATTCCTAGACTTTAACTGCTTTCTTATGCCCTCAGCAGACACTATTTAGTTTCATTTGACTTTTTTTGTCCATCTTACGCTCTTAAACCAATCTGGGATTAGAACCAAGTCCAGCTAGAGACACTTCCAAATGTTGTAATGAGGATGGATAAGGGTAGGGAAGCTGGTGAATCATCAAAATGTTATAGAAACCATTCTGGGATCGTTTCTATACTTCCCACCCACCCCCACAGCAGTGTTCGAGGCCTTTCTAAGACTAATTAGTGGATGTTCAGATACCTTCCAACATGCACGTATGGGAAGAAGGTCCGAAGTTTTTCCATTCATATCAGGAAAAGTTTAGAATAAACTACATAAAAGAGTGAGCTCTCCAGCCGCCTAGCCATAGACAGAATGACCTTCCACAACCTCCTTCAGTTCTTCCTTTCTTCAATTCAAGGCTTTGACAAAGCCCCATCAGGGTTGCCTGCTCACCAGCCCCTCTGTAGGAAGCCCTGAACAGCAAAATATAAATTTTCTGAGTGACTAGCAATTTGGAGAGCCCCTGTTTTTTATAGTAATTTGAAGCCTTTTACAAAGAAGCAAACCAAGGAAGGATTCAGTCCATACAAGCAATGTGAAGAAGCTCTCCAAACACTGAGGAATAAATTTACTAGTCAACCTTGACAATTTAAGATGATACATTTTGTTGTTTTGTTGCACATTTAAATTATTCCTCAGAGTGCAGTATATTCAAGTTCAAATTCTTTAAAGCAAAATCAATATTATCACTAAAGACCAGCAATATAATATATCTTCTGTGGTAACCCTGTGCAAAGAGAGAGTCCTCAGAAAGGTTAGGGCCAAAGAAATAGAGAGACTTCTTCCCAGAATACATTTTATATTTAATCCAAAGAGCTGCACAAAATTCTTGGTGTACTTAAACTACTGTGCTGAACACCCAGATGTACATTTTATCTGAACTGTTTATTTCTTTGCTTCTAGTTCTTAAGTTTATTTTTGTACATCTCCTGAGTGTTCTTTGGCTCCTGTTGCCCTTCTCCATCTCTCTAGTTACACATTTCTGAGATTTAGCAAACACGCAGAAAATCCTAAAACCTTTTGCAAATAGCTCCCGTGGAATTAACGGATTAGGCACACTAATTTTTCTTTATTGGTTTACTTCTGTAATGAGAGAAAGAAAAACATTTTATGCTTTTAACAGAGGTCACAGTAAGCATGCCAGCCCGCGCTCGTACTTTGCTGCCAGCTCCCAAGTCTTAGCATAGTCAATCAGTTCGCTGCCCATGTTCAATGGCCATGTCACAGCTATCGCGTGCTAAACTCGAGGCAGCGCAGTGGCTACTCGAGGTTTTTCTGCAGGTACAACTCTCTCATATAAAACATACCATATTTTTATATTTACAGAAGACTTGTTCTGAAAATGATGAACATCGGACCCTTCTCAAACCAGCAAAAAGCTACAGTCTTGCAGGGACTATGTGAGGACCAATGTGTCAAGGGGCATTGGCTTAATCTTAAATCTGAGCAGAAATAGAGCGAAGCCAAGGTAAAACAAATACCCATTTGCAGAGTTTGTCAACAGTAGAGTCAGCTCCCATGATAGGCCAGGATGAACCATGAGCATCTTGAGTGACAGCACCGCTATTTCACGATTGGATTTGGGCTACTTGCTACAGTTGCCCAGCAAGATGCCACCAAAGATGCTGCATTCGCACAAACTGCTCGTGGCTCCTGATGCGTAGCCCAGCACATCTTAGATACACAACTGTGGGGCTTTGTTTAATTATCATGATTCTCCTGACACTGTAGTTTTAAAGGTCAAGTAGGGCATTTCTAAGCAGTGTGCTGTTTGAGGCAAACTAAGAAGAAATTAAAATGGAGGGAAAGAGCAGAGGCGCATGATCTTCTTTTGAACTCGGCCATGTGGAATCCAGTGATTAGAGCGGAATTAATATACTGAGGAATAAATTAAGCTCAAGCTTGCAAAGGGTTCATATGTACATCTTCATCTCAATTTCTCAACATCTTTACATTAAAGGAAACATACAGTATAAATAGAATGTAAAAAAGAAGCACTGTCGCTCTGCTAATCTCCTGCTTAGCTCCATGCTACCGTTAAATTCCTTCTCTTCCAAGTTCTATCCCAACCCTATTCTTCTGCAATATACTCTTCTCCTACGTAAGGTGGTAAAGTGTGTTGTTTAATGACTGGATGATCAAGGACGTTTCCCACAAGCTTACTAGCAATTGCTTGAATAGGAAGAGCCATAAGAGAAAAATGATATTTTTTCAAGTGTTTCCAATATAGCACCTGTATTCTAAAACACATGGTTCATACAGATAACTGCTTGCTTTCATGTCCCTGCCAGGAAACACTGAAAATGTGCCTTTGACATGATAGAGAAGAGCTTTGTTGATATTAGCATCTTTTCTATGTAGTCTTACTGGGAGCCTCTCTTAACCTACTGAAAATAAATAAATAAAATCACAGGCTTATCGAAACTCACTGATTAAATCATGAGCAGCAGCTACAGGCAAGGCAGCAGTACTTTGCTTTTTCTTTTCTTCCCCCCTCCCCTTGCAACCTTTTAAAGTTACTAACACTGCAGCATTACCGTTAGTGCCACATTTTTCTCCCCGTTCATTCCTCCTGGGCAGAACTGTTTTCCTATTTACATGGTTACGTGGGGAAAAAAAATGTCCTAGTATTAACCACATGGCATCTGGGCTCAGGCACGAACGAGTATCAGTCCAAGTCTGTTGGCCTCAATTAAATATTTGGGTATGTTTGTCCATGTGCAGACAAACAGGCAAACATTTCCCACTGAATTGTACAAGGGACTCATGCCAGGAAGTCCAGTTGGGCGGTAAAATATATCTTTTTGGATCAGACTGCTCTTAACCTCCTCCAGTGTGTCACAGCAATATTTGCATCTCTAAGAAAGTCTGATAGCCCCACATTTATCAGGGCTGTCAAGTATCTGTCAAGTAAGATCAGTAAACGTCAGGGGAAAACGACAAGAGTTTACACTGAACCTAGTGGAAGACTTCAAGAAAGGGTTCCTAAAGAAACCTGTGAGGTTTTATGTGCAGAAATTCTCCCTGGAAAATATATCCTAGGGCTTCAGGAGCAAAGACGTGAATCAGTCTTGCAGTCTTTTCCTGCAAGAAAGCAGTCCTGAAAGAACTTAGAGGATTGCAGGTGTAGGGTGAGCAATCTTTTAGGTTTTACTTCTATGTACAAATAGCTCTCTCATTTCTTCCCTTAGTTCTAAAAATATTAGCACCTGTGTTACTTATTTTGGAAAAATGCAGATAAAGTTATTTGCAGCATATCTAATCTGCTTTGCAATGAAGGTCACTTCCAAGTGAAAAAAATACCTAATTATTCACTGATATGGAAAATCCAGCTACTAGGGATTAAATAACAAGCACGCACATCCTATATGGGACATTTTAGGAGATAAGAAGGTTGGTTACAAGCTCTCTCAACTTCAGAACTAGCAGAACAAGACTTAAAAGAGGAGGAAGTATCTTCCAACAGTCACTGATACCCTGGAGATCACTTTGGCATTTGTCAGGGTAGTAGAGCTAGCAGGAGAGTCTGTCTGTCTGCATTTTATTTTTTAAGTTTTTATCAGCTCCCTTTAATGAAAAGGAAAATATTGCACTCATCTGGTTCTACTTACAGTAATCCCTACCTTCATACCATCAGCTGTAGCTTGCCCAGTCAAGCCTTTGACAGGCAAATGAGAATTGGCTTCAAGTAAGAGAGTCGATCGCAAGCCAGTCCTCAGATCAATCTGATGCTGCCCAAGAATTAGGATGTATCAAGCAGCAGCGCTGAACTCTGAACATCACCTACTGCAACACAGCAAATTAGGCCACTGCCATCCCATTGATTCCTCCCCCAAACAAGGCTCAAGCAGCCACTTAAAAATCAATGGAGAAAAATTGAAGGTTATTTGTAGCCTCCACTGAAATGGATAAAATCTCCTGCACAAAGCCTCTCCTTGATCTACCTATGAGCACTGTCATAGTTATTTAAGAACATTAATGTGGAAGTGATTAAAAGTTCAATAACAGGAAGTCAGTCACCCTTGTCCTTAGAAATATATACCACTTCAAAACAGCAGGAGCTTTGAAAGCCTAACGCATGCATTTTCTGTGACAACATTACATGAAACAAGCCATAATATGAAGAAATCAACGTCAGATAACTTTTAAACCATGCCCATTGTCAAGTAGGAAGATGATCGAGTAAGAGAACAACCCAAAAGCTAAGGAGTTATCCATCTTCAAATCTTGTTTCAAGGCGTATACTGTGATTTAGGCACACACGTGACACGGGTCATGGCAAACATCCTCCAAAGCTGTCCAGCATTTTAGAAGAGCAGAGACGGCTACTTCGCTGGGGACTTAGCTGGTAAATTTATATATTATTGGATTTGAGGCATTATCTTACTAGAGGTGATTTAGGTTGCTTAATGCACATGCAGAAGGCAAGGGATGCTCCCCAGGATATCTCAGGAGGGCAGAGGGCTGCCAACCTACCGCTCCGAGGGACAATAAGCCCTTAACTACACCTGCTGAGCAGTGGGAACAGCTCCCTGCTTAGCTGCCTTTTTGGGTGGATTTTCTTTTGCTTTATATTTTTTGTGTGGGTTTTTTTTTTTTTTTTTTTTTNATGCCTTTTTGGGTGGATTTTCTTTTGCGTTATATTTTTTGTGTTTTTTTTTTTTTTTTTCTCTTTTTTCCCCCCTCTCCATTCAGTAGAGCTACTGATACCACAGAATCTATAGTTCTTCAGTTTACATTACTAGAAACATGCCCTTCGTTTCACCGAAAAGATACTTTAAAGAAAAAGAAAGAGTAAATAAGTTTAACAGGCAGCCTGACTTCATTCATTTAAAGGGTGCTTTTCCAAGACCCAGCTATGGTTGAGAAATGACTGTATATTATGTGTCAACATCAGTTGTCCAAGATGATCAACAGCAGATGCTCTATTGAATTTTATTCCATCCTGATGTCCTCAAAAATGCACCATCAGCATGCACCAAGTTTAAAAGAATTAAATTAGATTTCAGCAGATGAGAAAGCTGTTGACTAGTCCAGTTCTCCACTGGATTTTCTCCAGATAGCAAAAAAAATGGTGCTAATCAGTTGGTAACTCCTTACTTAAACATTTTTGGTCTTTGAAAGTAAAAACTTACCCATTATCTTTTACAGATAAATATTTGCAATTAACGGACATTTCCATTACTCCACTCACATGACTAATGATCACGTATCAATAAAGAATACAGCAGGATATAGACTTATCTCAACAGAATTAAGCAGCTTGTGACTGCTGATACCAGCAGTTAAAATCAGATGCTACAGTTCTTATTAAACAACATCAAGTCAAACAAACAAGTTATTCTGTTTTAATTACCATATATATTCATTTTCCAGCCTGTCAAAAAGTCACAACTGTTAACACATGAACCTGTAAGTCCTTCAATTACACAAATTAACTTCTTTTATCACTTAAGTTGCTCCAGTTTTATTAAAATAAAAGTTTGCTCCTGGATTTTTCTTAGGCTCTAGTCAATCTAACTTAGAAAAGTTCTACCTTAAAACACATTACTTCCCTCCCTAAAGGAAGGATTCCTAATCTTCTCGGATAATAATCTAACTAGCATATACTAATGTAATTGCAACACCTTCCACCTCTATGAAAGAAGTGGACTTTATTTTTTCCCCAGTTACATTTCTCAGACCTCAGTAGAGCATCTGAACTTCCCTGAATTCATCCTGCTGCTCAACTTTCGTGCTTTAAGAAGTGTTCAATAATATGAACAGAATATGAACACTCCTCACTTAAAACACCATTGGTGATACTTAGTATCTCCTTTTCCAGAGCAATAGCAATAACTAAGGGAATCCCTTTAAAGCTTTTATTTATTCCCATTAAAAAATTTATTATCTGCTAATAATTAACTTACTTAGGATATTTTGTGCAGGTGGATTTGCTAGGAGCAAGCACTGTTCGCACCAGTTGTCAGGAGCTGCTACTTTAAGCAGCTACAGACAGCTATGGCCTTTGCAGGAACCCCTGCCGTTTCCCAGATTTGAATGATGTCCCTCATCAATATTTCTCTGCTCTACTTCGTGACAGGAAGAAACTTAGTGAGTAGTAAAAAGCAGCTTTACTCCCCTAATGTGAGCAGCCAGTGACAACTGCAAAATCATTTTGACATTTGGAGAGTTGCTAACATGCTCGCATTCTCTTTAGCATCCTGAACACACTAATTACAAATTTCATTACAGAGAGGAGGGAAAAGAAAAAGGAAAAAAAAAAAAAAAAAAAAGGCAGCAAGTTCAAAGCTCCACTTCTCCTGCATCTTTGGTCCTCTCAGTGCAATACCACATCAGAATAATGAATAAAATAAGACATCAGCTTATTGCACATGAGAGCACTACCCCATTTAAGAAACAACACAGTCTTGCTAAAAATCTACAGAGAACTAGGCTAATTTGGTGACATTCCCGCAGCAAATGATACCACAGTTTGCCAGGTTCAGGGGTAATGCATCCTACACACCAGCCTTTTGGTCCCACCACCCCTGGACAGCAGCACCATCCAATTCCTTTCCCACTCCTTAATAAATACTTAGGGGGAAGGTGGAATCTTATGTTGTGTCATTAAACTGTAACCCCCAATTTGTTTTTGTTTTTTGCCTACGTTTCATAACACTTGAACAGAACTGTATGTGCCAGTAAGGGAAATCTTGGATTCCCATGGGTTTTAAAATGTAGCTTTACTACATATCTACACACTACACAGTATGTAAAGCTGATGATTATTTCTTCTCATCTTCTAATTACCCTAGATTGTGATGATCTATTTCTATCTCCATAATCTTCAGAAATAAATCCTTAAATGCAGTACAAAGTACTTACCAGAGGACTGAGACACTAAAAGCCATCCAGGATTTGGCAAATACTGTCTTTTTCTGCACAGTTAGCAAATTGTCTTTTTTTTTTTTTTTTTTGTGACATTTTATGGAGAAAGAGAGAAAGGAACTAAACAAGGAAATCTTTGTTTTTAAACTTAATGCAAAAGTTAACAGTAACCATCCTGTAGGTTGTTACTTAGGTGTTTGAGAGTGAATGCCTGAATGTCTTAAATGTTACATTGATTATTATTAGAAGACTGATGTCAGTCAGTCTGCAACAACAACGCTTTTAAGTTTACAAAAAGGGGAAGCCTTAGAAGGCTGTAGTCTGACGTGGACGAACGTTCCCAAAATCCCTACCCCGCTGTACTGAGTATTCCCAGCGCAAGCTCCAGAGCACACACGGCAAGACTTGACCCTTGCCCTTACGACTCGTCTTCGTTACGCTGCACAACAAACAGCATAAACGGGTACTTGAACCCGTGCCAGGCAAGTGGCCTTGCCTTGCAGCCCCAGCCTGAGTTACTGGGAAAAAGCAGAAGACACGGACGGGGGAAAAGATACTGCAGAAGGCATCACTTCTTGTTTGGTGCCCTGCCCAAGGCACAGCGAATTCACAGCTTATGAAATGGAAGCAGAGCATAAATCATACCATCACTATTTCTTTGATTTTTTTTTTCTTGCTATCCCCTTTCCAAGAATCTTCTAAAACTTTTCATCTTTTCTTAATTAGCACCTATCAAATTTATCGAATATCAGAAATGGCAAACACTTGACTTCAATAAGCAAAACCATTTTAAGTGCAACAGCATTAGCATGCACTTAAAGACAGTAGTTTCACGCTCAGTTCTTCAGATGTCTTTCACCCTACTTCACAAACTTGCATTTTCTTTTTTAATAACCATAAAGCTACAGCAAACACTTCTAGAGCTTCTCGATGACAGAAGCAGCAAGGGAAAAGTGAGACCTGTAAACAGGCTGGCAGTTCAAAACAAGTTACCTGCATGAGTTGCTTTAGGTGATCACCCACTACTGCTTCTAAAATAGACCAGTTCTTACTCTTCCATAAACAGGACATGCAGGAGACGATAAAACCCACCCCAGATCAGAATGAAGACAACTCCTTTGAGGATGTAAAAGGCACAGAATTCTGATGTATTTTTATTACTGAAGCCTCAATAGAAACTATACCTCTCATATCCTGCAGCCAAAGAATTGCCTTTTCACAAAATAGAACCTTAAGCAGCTTAATTGCAAATGGGGAAGAAGGGGTAGGGGGGAAGAGACACTGGATTTTCAAGTAATTTTGTCTTAACAAGATAATGTAAACGCTAACACAAAATATGCCTTTCCACCGGCAGCCCTTCAAAGCTTAGAGGTGATTAATGCCGCTACATTTCATTTTAGTGCTGTCAAGATCCTTCTGCACACATCCTTACAAAAACGAGATTTACAAAGCATCTATTATTTATCCTGAAAGCAAAGGGACTTTGCAAATGACAGGATGAGGTCTTTGCCCAGGAGCTGGTTTTGATGGTGGAGATCAGAGAGTCCTTTTCACTTTTTGTTCCATACTCATTAGCAATGTCAGAAATAGTCGTAGGTGAGAAGTCTTATTATTCTGCTCCTCCTCCTCTGGGAGGCCGGTGATTCCTAAGATTGACTGACACAATTCATCTTCTAAATCTATTAAATTTTCTCTTGCTTTATAAAACGCATTTTTACTGCTTCCTTGTCTCGACTGCACTGTAACCTTACCTGTCAGCTCCTCTGCAATTCAGCACTTTCTAGCGTATTTTGTCCTTTCAAAGTAACCAAAAAATTGTTAAATCTTTGCAAGATTTGTAATTAACTTGGATAGGGTTTTTTTCATCTTGCTATTAATTCAGCTAAAAATTTGTCCCTGTCCTGTATCAAGCATAAAATTGAGATACATGGATGCTTTAAAAAACAGGTACTAAGTATTTGTGCAGTATGCAGAGGTCCAAAGCTAAATGGATGTTAATACAAGGCAGTAGAGGGCATCTGTATCAGAATTTGGATGAAGGAAGCAGAAATTCTACATGTTTTGTGATTGCTATTTTTCATCCAAGCTTGCAATGTTTGCTAGGTATGCTGGTCACAGAATTTTCTATTGGAGTAATTTTTCTCCAGGGCATAAAGGTATTACTGGCATTTTGTGAGAAGAAGGCCAAAGGCTCTCCCCTAGCTTTGACTCACCATCTTGTTCTGCCACAAGAGTCTTAGTTGACTCTATTTTGGGAGACAGATGCCTACAACAGTAAAAGTTTGACAAAAAAGGCTCACAGGGAAGGGGGTTCTGCTCCCCTATTTGCAGTTTCACCCTGAAAGCTATACTATTTCATTCCTCAGAACTTTGAGGAGTGACATTGGTAACAGATATTCAAGTATCAACTGGGGGAACAGAGCAGGTTCTTAGAAGTTTTTTCTTTTTTTCCTACTAAAATTTTGCAACCTACCCGATTGTCAGAGAACTGGCCAGAGGAGAAGGTTAAATAGAAATTTCATGCCCTTCCACCATTAAAGTAGGAGTTGAGTGTTTAAATAAACAGGAGCAATGGGAAGCATCAAGGAAATTATGGCTTACTGAGATACGACAGCTCTGTCTGAAAGCAGATTCCACATCCATCCATTACACAAAACTTGCACCCAAGGCAGGGCAAGTGTTTACATATGATACAACTCTGCCAAACAACGTATGAATCCACAAACAGACAAACAGTTAGTAGTCAGTCAAGTATACAATATCCGTGACCTCTGCCTGGATTTTCAGTGCAAAAAGGAGTAATCCACAAGTACCTCTGGTTTTGCTTGCCTAGAGCCTTCTCCTGTGTTCCAATTAAGATGAATGTGCTAGTGAAAGTTTGTTGACGTTGTAAAAGTTAATAATCCAAGACGTGTATAAAATACTCTTGACGTATTTGCAATATTGTTAAAACTGAGCACTAGAGAACACCATCGACAAAGGCTGAAACAGCTGGAATTATATTTGCCTACTCAGTACTACCATGGAGAGCCCCACACGTTCTTGCTGTCCACCTGTAGGGAATTAAGGGGCCTTTTGGTTACATAACAACCATTTTTAATCTCTACCCTCATACTCAAAAATTACTGATAATTACTAATTATTTAAAGGTCTGTGTGTTCCTCTTGTACCCTTGTGCGACAGATTCGCCATCTGGAAGGACCTGTGTAGAGAAGACTTCTGACCCAAAACAGCAGATGAAATATTTTTAAAGGATTGCAAGGACTACGAAATTAGAGTTACTTCAGATTACAGCGCTAAATCTCAGATGAGGATTCACCATTTTGCACGGATTCTAGTAACAAGTTAACAACTGGAGTCCACATTAAGACTCCCAAAATTGTGTCCGCCCTTAAAAAGAAAGTGTGAGACTATTGCAGCCTGACAGTTTCTGAGGCACGGATTCTATTTCTGCATATGCTCTGGTATCTACCATGTTACGGTTATTGAACAGCACAAATGAAGTGATATCAGAAAAATCCAGACTTACTTCTGCGAAGGG
The DNA here is from genome assembly GCA_013389825.1 of Crypturellus undulatus. Lineage (NCBI taxonomy): Eukaryota > Metazoa > Chordata > Aves > Tinamiformes > Tinamidae > Crypturellus > Crypturellus undulatus. Next base: position 41,349 of record VWPW01020064.1, read on the forward strand.
TACTGCTTCACTTATTTCTGCTCCACCATCGATTACCATGATGAGAAGGAAAAGGTATTAATTAATATTATACTACAGCAAGCATAGTTCCGTACACTGCTAGTGATCCCATTTCTTTCATCTAAATAGACGAACATAATATAAAGTGCCAACATAACAGAAGGCCATCTCTATAGGACGGATAAAACCCACAGCTCAGGACAGGAATGCTTCATCAGACTGTAGCTTCTCCTTCACTTCACCAGATAAACAATTCCAAACCAAGAAACAGGAAAAAAACCACCTGCTACTGAGGATTTTAACAGATTTAGTTAGATAAATAGAATTAAACTATACATAAAAAAAATAGGATATATAGCATCTAAATGTAGCTATCTAAGAAGATTGTTCAATTCAACTAAAAAGAAAAAAAAAATAAAAAAATAAAAAAAAGGAAACCAAGGAAGGCTAACCTTTCTCGGGCTTTCTAATCCTCTGCTGCCACACGTTCCAGGAGGCGGCAGGCAGTCCGAGCCACGGGCACTGCCCGGCATCTCAGTGACCTGGGCAGCCTCTCGGCTTCAGCTCAATGCTAGCAGCTGGTGGCAGCTCAGCAGGGAAATGTGCTGGGACGCCTAGAACAGACACGAGCGTTACATGCCCGAGGGAGATCAGAGTTATCAAAAAACGCACCGTCACAGTCACGCCTTTCATTTCTGAAAGGCAAAACCCTGTGCACTATTTTTAAGAGGAAGTTACTTTACAACAAAGTCTTAACCTGTTATATTTCAAGGAAGTAGAAAACCAGAGAAACAATTTCCTACATATCTGCAAACTGAATTGCATTTTAATAGCTTGCTTCATATGCAAGGCTAAACAGTCTACATTTCAACTGCATCAACATAACTGCCGGAGAACACTAAAAACACGTACATTTACACACATACACAAATATAAATTTATCTCTTACTTGATTTTAGTATACCAAGCTATCACACAAAAAGAATATTCTCTATTCTGTTGTGTCATTCCCAAGCAAACTTATGCATTCATGTGTCTGAAAACTTGACTCTTTACTCAAAGACAGCACAGCGAAAACTTCCTTCTATTACGTTAAATCACAAGATGATACACGCAGCAAAAGGAAACTACTTCATTCTTGATGTTCTGAAGTTGATTTTTGTTATTTCTGTTCCTCAGTACCTCCAATACCTTTTGCTGCTTTCTTTTTCAGGATTTTCTTCCCAGGATTTGCACTGAAATATTTCTACCACAAAATGTGAGAGAAGCAGTTAAAGATTTTAGATACTCTCAGCAATCATCAGATACACACATAGTCCTCGAGAGAACCATATTATTGAAGAAGCTTTCACTCCAACACTTTTCCAGGATAAAAAAGTCCGATACATGCAGTACATTACATCTCAGCTTTGCTGACATACCCCTGAAGATTTTTCAGGATACCCTACCCATATTCCTGTACTTACTTTGGACTAAAAACTCATCCCACTCATTATTCTATTAAATGACCAAAGTGCTGATGGAGAAGAAACCCAACCTCACGTTCACATTTCTTTACCGGTAACTGAACTGACATCTATTCATTTCACACATACAAAATGCACAGGGTCACCGTAAATCAGTTGGCAGGAAATGCTGAAATCACTGCATCCCATTACCTGTTCTTTGACCACACTGGTTACCTGCTGTAAGGAAACAAACTTGCAGCAGAGTCATATTTCTAAAGGTCTGTGCATGCCTATAAATCTTCAATGGAGAATGGGAAAGACATAGGTGCAAAAAAGAGTAGGCACCCAACTGATGCATGTCTAGTCATTTTTGCTCATTAAAAACTTAATGACTCTTTACCATGGCTTTGCAGTCCATAAGTTAAGTGCAAGTCTCTCCCAGTGCCCTGGATAAATTACAATTCAGGTTGCAAACTTCATACTTGCAGCTCCTTCAATCATCAAATCTCATAAAACACACCAGCTTCAAGCATTAGTGGCACAGAAGCCCTATCAGACCCCACTTCCACTTCCCCTTCTACTTTCACTCCTTGAAGTCAAATCTAGCAGTTCAGGCAAAGGAGGAAAAACAACTGTAGGTTTCACCGCAGTAGCTGACAGACTCTGAAGTGCCTTCTTACTTCCCCCATTTAGGATTTAGTTCACTAAACCTTGATCGGGACTTCAAATTATATTCTCTATTTCACTGCATCTATCAAATGCAAGTAAGAGTTTCCAATAGGCAAAAAATGTAAACGGTGTTTCCCAGTTACATATTTTCCTAGATGTTCTTCAATCAGAAGAGAGCAAATATCTAGCTTGAAAGAGTGAGATGGAGGGGAAAAAAAAAAAAAGCTTCTATTTTAAAATATTTACTTCATTAGTCTAAAGCTTTAACTGCCCCTGTGTCTCTCCTCTTTTCCACAATTTACCTTCTCAGGCTGTTTGGTCTGCAATTAGAGTCACGATTTGAATTCACACACTTAGCTTTATAATCCTGCCTATAGCTCCATCACCATCAGCAGAAGCATTTCTCTGAGGGAAGTGCCCAGGCTACTCCATGGAGTTGTTTACTTTTCTTATAGGCATGAGGGTGATATGGTAGAGTAAGTTTATTAACTTCAAAAAGCTCCACAGGGTTTCAGTGGCATGAAGTTGATCCATTGGTTTAACTATCCATTTTCTGATGCTTTCCTTTATTATCCTTTGAATAATTAAAATCCTTGAAAGACGTCTCCATTAAATATCTAACTTCTGTCTCATTAGTTGCTTGAATGGCTGAAAGGGCAACCATAATATGAGCTATAGGGGTTTTTGAATAACTATTCATTTCTTTATGGTAAATGGCACCCACAACTCCTGTCAACATAGAGCTTTACAGCCTATTTAACTGTGAGGTAGCTTCTGTAAAGCGTGCATACCGAATTAAGAGTAGATTTAAGTCCAGTGGCAAAATACCATTGCTATTAATCATAATCTGATACTAAGGAAAGATATATTAAGCTCTTAAAAATTTAAGATATTTAAGTTAAGCACATTTGCTCCATTTCTTCCCACATTTTCAAGTTATGGAATAGCTTCAATCCAGTTGAAAGAGGTAATATTTTTTTCCTCAGATTGAATCAATATTAAACAGGTATCAGTTGGTCTCACTACATAGATGATGGAAAGAGAAAACTTGTGCCCAATGCACTAAAGCAAAACAGGAATTGCTTCCTAGCCATCAATAGGATCAAAGAGGAATTGCACTATTCCTTCTTTTTCTCCTAGATATTCTTACAGTCTCTATGTCATCATTAGCACAGACAAAAAAAAAAGGAAAGAAAAGTATCAAAATATCACTCCCTGCTTTTCTTTAATCTTGTAAAAAAGCCATCCTGCAAGCATTACTCATTGAGACACTGTCTCATTTTCCAGAGCCTCGGGCCAAAGGAAGATACAGATGGGAGGAAGTTAACAGAACAATCTATAGACAGGAACTTGTCACATAAAGCACTGTTTCAAAGGAAATGGGAAAGAAAAGAAAAACATTCCGCACTGCTAATTACAGGCTAGAATATAGCCATTTTAATGCCTCTATGGCTATTTATATGGGCCTGTATGCTAGTCAATTCTGCAAATCTGTTTCCAAATCAAGCAGCTTTGTCAGATCATACTTCCAGCAAAAAAGCAAAGAGGTCCCAAAGAGTTCCCAGTGGTTTGATTTCCTTTCTCTGATGAACCATTTGGATAGTACACGTTACTGGATTTTTTTCTGCAAATTATTTTTTTATAAGCATTCTTTAACATAATTTATTTTCTGGCATTATGGGCTGTTGCAACAGCATTAAAAATTTATCACAGTATCAAAGATTTGGCTTTTGAGAAACAGAGCTAGATGATGGGCATACTATAATGGTAACACTACTGCATCAGCCATTTCATCCTTCAAGCTAGATTTATCCAAACAAAGCCTAGAAAGGATATAAGTAGAAAGACTCAATGCTCAAATGTAACATCTCTAAGTAAAACTTCCATATAAAGTACATTTCAGTATTAAAATTCAAAAAGGTAATTTCCTATTGCTAGCAGAAGCGAGGCTATCACAAAAGGCTGGGGATGCCTGCCAGGAGCTCACGAAGTTTTGCTACGCTGCTGAACTCAGAGCCACGCATCCCAGATCACCTTTCCTATCTGAAGTGACACGCTCGCAGTAACACTGACACTCGAGCACCAGCACATCTACAAATCCTGAATCCAGGCTGCCAGTGTAATCTGCAATTATGTAACTAGTGTCAAAACCTGCCCTGGTATTTGAGAGACAGGGTACTAATCTGACCAGGACAGTAAAAATGAGACATTTAGGACAGTAAATTGTTCCTTGAGCATTTACCTTAAAAAAAAAAAAAGAAGAGTTAAGCAGAACAGCTCCATTAGTGATGAATACCTAGCACCCGGGTAGGCAGGAGCATAACCACTCTGGACACAGTAAAAAGATCATGGCTATGTATCATTTATAAAGGTTTGCTAAGCACAGAATTAAACAAGAACGATGCTGGTTCAAGACGTACAAATCCAGTTCTGCAAGATAAATTCTGACTTTTTTCCTCACACTGGCAAGCAGACCTTAATGACCATTTAAAATTTATGTAAGAAAACCCATCACCATTTTTTTTTTTTTTGCTTGCAAAGTGTGTCCATTACTTTTTGCAGGACGTGGAAAAGTGAGAACAATTCTTTTGTCATATCTTAAAGGCCACCCTTTCCAGCTGCACCCAGTATACCCAAGTTTTGCTCTGTACTGACATCCATACTTTGGTCTATACTGACATCCACATTTTAGTCTATGATTCCCAAAGTTGGATGGGAAACAAAGTTCCCATGATTTAAAAACCTTCCCTGTTCCAGGCGAGCCTGAAAGTACACAATGTTGTCTTCATTACAGGATTCCCCTTCCTGCCCAAAACAGCATCAGAGACAACTGTTTAACAGGGAACCAACACAAAGAAGTCCCAAACTGACATTTTGATTCTCTTTGGAAGATGCAGTTCCAGATCTCCTGGTCCGAGTCAGATGCCAGCTCACCACTGGTGCACCTTCCCCGGTCCGATCCAGCATTAACACTGAAACCATTAACTCAGCTGGGTAAAATATAGTAAACACTATGAGATGATAGCAGCAGACTTAAAATACACATAGTTATTAGGGCAGGGCAAAGAAACTAAAACTCTGTTCTGGCTTTTTGACTAACCCAATATATAGTGGCGCTATTGGCATTAAAGGCCAAGGGTACACTGATGGTATCTAAAGCCTATACTGCCTTCCACTGGTGCTCAAAACTGTAATTACCATCACTATTTGGCAGTCCTATAGCAAATAACTTTCTTACGCTCAGTATCTTGAACCAAGAGAAGAAAGCTCTGTATCAGTATACGGTGCCACTTTTCTCAGGTCAGTCCTAATAATCAGCATAATAGTATATTTAAAAGCCTTTCCCATATGGTAAACTGTATTTCAGGAACAGGTCTTTAGATATGACTGGAGACTGGATAATTTGACAGCAAACTTAAAAACGTAACTTCACACTCAGAGTTCATATTTTGGCAGAGCCCACCCTCTCCACGCACCACTTCCATGTCCTCATCACACAGAAACCCTCCCACCGTGAGGACACCCCAGGAACCGTGCGTATGAGGGGTGCACATGGAAGCTGTGCTCAGCACGGCCTGGCCAACCCAGCACATCATCAGATCATGTCCATTCTAAAACTGAAAAGGCTGCTGCCTCCTGCGATGGTGGCTCAGATGGCTTAGACACTTAACAATCATTTGAGTTTTAAGATTACATTTTATTGCTACACTCCCCTTGATAGATCTGCGTGACTACAGGTCAGAGCGTGCCTTACGGGCAGCCCTTGCTCTCAGAAACACAAGATCCTTTTACACTCTTCACTTTTGTTTTTTGCCACTGCACAATATGGCAGCTATTACCCACTGGAACATTATACAACTGAACAGCACAAGATACAATTCCCTTGCAGAGACACTAAAATAAATTTGCTGAAGAAGGAAGAGCGAGTAGGAGGAGATGAAATGCACGCTCCAGTTTCCAAGGAAAGCATGTTAATGCCTAATACATGGGGAGGGGGGGTGAAAAAAAATTATCCATTATAAAAATGTTGCCTGAGTGCTGCCAAGGGAAGATCTGTGAAACCTACGGTGATCTGCTGAGTAAATGCTGGTCATGCAAGTTAAAACTGCCCAAGAGCAGCTTTCAATGACATATCCAATTTCAGCGTTTACAATGCATGAACTATTAAACCCAACCAATATGACTCTTTATGGCAGCCTTTTTCAGCGTTATATGCTGACTAACACTTTAATACAGGCAAGTATTTTGTTTGCTTTTCTGAACATATTTCTCAAGAGAAGTGCTAGCTTGTAGTACAGACTGATAGAGATCCTGATGAGAGGAGAAAAATACCGTAAAACAAAACTGTTGATATAAAGACTCCTATTCACCAGCTATCTGCAGACCAACAAGACTTCTAATTTTACGCTGTCTTCTTTGAGAAATAGAGATGGCAGCAGGTAAAATTTAGAACTATCAGGTGAGGTTTGGTGTTTTTGCTAGGGGAGCCAGTCTAGTCCAAGCACATATGCAGCATTGTTATAGGGCTAATACAACCAAGATAAATTGTTTGTCTACCTAAACAAATGCCATAGTTTTTTGTGCCTCTAAGAGAATGCTACTGTTATTTGAACACATACCACCATAGTGGCACAAGCTGGGCATAGGTTAAAGGCTACTCAAAGGCACTGCCCAAATAAATGAGATCTTGACTGCACCTGCCCAGCAATCTGATTAGATTAAGCCATTATAAACTTTAAAAATAAAAACATATTTAAAAAAGAATCCCTGTGTATAGGAGCAGAGCCAGCAGCAAGGACTGAAATACATCCAGCTGCCAAAGGGAGTGCCCTGCTTCCCTAGTGTCAGCTGGAAATGTGACTGGAGTCAAGCACAGGGCATCAAGTGTGTTTCAAACAGAAACTGTCATCCACCCCAAGCCCATCCCACTTGGTAGGGATATTTTCTGGTTTTATAGCACCGAGTGATGTGATTCTTCTCTTGCGGCCACCCAAGCCAACCCTCTGTAACAAATGCTCTTTGGAAGTCAAAGTCACTTGTTACCATCATTTTCTCCCTATCTTCTCACTAATAAGCAGGCTAAGTTATGTGGTGCAATGAAAGGAAAATGAGGATAGAGAACAAAAACTGTTCTTTTGGATTATTTCCTTCTGCTCTTTCTACATTGTTTGAGATGCTGGCAAAAAAATGCAAGATGGTTTTACAGACTCTGTCAAGGCCGATTCCACTTTACACACATACAAACTAAGTCTTTACAGAACCTGTAGGACCAGCCTAGCGACCCACCAAGATATAATTGCAGTTATATTAACTGTGTAAGGTCATTGATCTGGTGGGATTTAATGGAAAATGTACTAGTGATCTCAAGCAGGGCAAGATTTCACTTGTAGAAGACATGCACTACATGAACATAAACCACACACACATAAGAAGTGATTTGTTGCTGATTCTTCTCTGGCTGCGTCCGTAGCTCTTGATTACTGAAATGCCAAGGGGCATTTTGTCTGCCCCCTTTTTATGGGCGAATATATTTTCAGGTATACTGGTACCTTGCCTGGACCACCAGGTACTTCCAGTAGCATCAGTGACAGCGTGAAGAACGCAGGTAGAGAGGGCTCAGAGCTGATCCCAAGTGCAGAGGTTTGCAGGCAACATTTCAGGGGAAAAGGTCATTTTCCAGTTTTAACAAAGTTCTTAAAATTCTAATGATCCACAGTTCTGTTCCTGCATGGCACGTGAATACATAGGTCCAAGACAAATACATATTAGATGGTCGATAACCATCATCTCTGCTCAACTGCGGTGTCAAACAGTCTAAAATACTTATAAAAGTCACAGATTTATCTGAGTCTCATGCACACAGCACATTAGTGAGACTGGCCCTTTATTTCACACTATGTACAAAGAAATGCTTAGAAAAACAGAAATTCCTTAATAGAGTGTTCAGTGACTCGTGTAAGGCTAAATTAGCTTTTAATTTTAGGAGGCAGCAGAGTTAGCTGCCACGAGAGAAGAATCAGGAACAAGCACGAGGACCAGTCCACAAAACAGCCTCTCTCCAGAGCACTGTCCTTGGGCTAGGACAGCACTGTTCACCTCCTGCTAATCTTTGCTTCAGGAAACTTGGCAATTCTTCTACGGAATTACTTGCTGTGAGCGCAAGTATCTTCCCCAAGCGTCTAGTACTGTATTATTCTGTACTTGTCAATAGTGAAAACTCTCCTGCTATTATCTACTGACCTAAATAAACCTCTGCCGCGCAGGGAGCGCCTCGGGCCCTGCCTGCGCACGACTGGGTGGCTTCGTCCTCCGCAGCGGCGGCACGTTTGCTCTGCTCTACTCCACGCACTCCATTCACGCAAGAGCTGCTGAATTACGTGATATTATCAAAATGCCTGCTACACTATAAAGACAGAAGCCAAACAGCTATTTGCTACGATTATTTTAATAGCTGTTTTTTTTTTTTTTTTTTTTAAATCTGGAAGATTCATTTCTCTTTTGTCTTATACTCACATTGTAGCACCCTCTTAGATACCTGGGAGTTAAATATATATCTATCCTGTTTCTAGTGCATTAAAATGTAGATTTTGGGTAGTCCTGTTCACTCTCATTGTCCCTCAGCGTAACCAAAAAGATGCTGAAGTCAATCCCTCCATGAGTCCAGACGGGACTCTTCCTGAGTCTGCCCAGCATCCTACCCCCAGCACCATTTGGCGGAGGTGCACTAATGGGAAAGTGCTCCTGTCAAACTCCTCCCAAGGAGCTGAGGGTTAAACATTCAGCCCCTGGGGAGCTCCCCTGCAGACTGCAAAACTTTGGGAATACTGCATGTTCCCTCCTATTCTGCCAGGAAGAGTCCTGAGACACTAACCCCTCCACCCTCTCCTGCTCCCAGCACTGCATCATTAGCGATGGCTGGGCCAAGTGAGCTAAGGACACGAGCCGTCACCGAGCGAGGAAACAGTTCAGTGCAGTGAACACCGAGCAAGACCTGCCTTTTCTTAGCAGGCCATTTCAGCATCTCCTCAGCCCCATGATAAGAACATCAGCACATGCACACCGTATTTAAAACCATATTTAACCAGAGCAACGTGTGGCAATCGTACTACTACGTGCAATCATACTCAGGGAAGAAATACAGGGAATTGCTGCACTGGAATAGCCAGAGAAACTGGCACTTGCTTGAGCAAGGGAGCCCAGTGAAAAGCATAAATGCTGCTGGAATCATTTGAATGGTGATGGAAAAGAGCAACATACTGCTCAGAATTTGTTTCTTGCACTCAGAAAGCCACTATCAGAAGGCAGTGTCTTGCACATAGACAAACATATTAACAACAGGCAAAAGTTCCCTTCCTCCACTCCATCCTTTGAGGAGCTCTAATAGCACCAAGCTAAAAAAAGATGGAGATAAACTTACTCCCTATGATCATTTTGCAAGTATTTGGCACACTTTCAAGATGCTCAATCTTTACAACTTCCAGAAAGCGTTACCAGCCAGCAAGACTCCTGCTGACGAGGAGGCCTCTACCCAGCCTACGACTGGTAGGTTTAGAGCCGCAACAGAATCCACCCCAAACTGCCCCTGTACAACTCGTAAGCAGGAGAGTTTTCACTATCAAATTCATGCACGCAAATAGCCGAATGCACACATACAAAAAAAAAAAAAAACAGCCTTGAGTAATAAAACATCTAGTTGTGTTCCAGAAAGCTTGATATTGTAGAAATTGTTGTCCTGTTACACTAACAGTTTTTTTTTCTATAATATGACTGCATTAACTTAAAAACAGGAGGAAAAAGAAAAAAAGAAAAAAAGAAAGAAAAAACCACACACACAACAACAAAAGCCACAACGCCCCAGGCTGTCCTTCTTATGCTATTTACCACTGAACCTCCACCAGATTTCAGACCTCAGTAACACCTTTCCCACGGGTGTAATTTCCTTTGCGTGCTGTACACGTCCTCCAATTTGCACAGTGAAGCAGTGGGAGCCCTTCCCTGTCCTACTGAGAAATAGTTTCTAAGTATCCTGGTTATGAAAGGCGAGAAAGCGAATTCAAGTACAACTGCATTTATATTGATCTCCATAAACACTAAAGACCCTATATTGATAGCAATAGCAGAAGGAGGAGGGGAGAAGGGTCCCCTCTGCCTTTTTAAAAGAAATAAGGCATTAGAGCTCTAGGAAGGCTGTTCCCAGGGAACATAACTGTGCCTTTTTAAATGGCTTCAACTCTACATTGTCATTTAGGAGAGCTACAGGATATGCCCACAAAATGAAAACATTCCTTACTGTACACGAAAGGTAGAGTTTGCATTTTATTCATAGCAAACAATGAGAGCTACCACGAAATTCTGTTAAAAGCTTTGCCAAATCCACCTCTGCTTATTTGTTTGAGAGAGTTAGGACAAGGATGAAGAAGCCTGGAACTGGGTGCGGGGGAGAGCCTTTTACTGTTGTGGAGTATTTTTGTTTGCTTGTTTTAATGAAATCTTAAAATCTATCATGGAAGTCTCAGGAATAGGTGAAAAAACTGATAAGAAAACCACTCATTCAATTTAAAAAGCCAACCTATAAACAGAGAGACCTTGCTGTCCCACACACAAACATGAACATGTATTCCTTGATTTTTTTTTTTAAACAGACATCTTCCCTCCTTCAAAATACTAACTCACACCTTTAAGTCTTTAAAAATAATAATAGTTAATAATAATAATGAGGGTACACACAGACTTTTTGTAATCTTCCTCTAAAGCATCGTCCCAGGCAGCCTGGATCCAGCCATGTTTCTGCTGATTCAGAAACGTGGCTACCCATGCCAAAGGCCAAAACATTTAGCCAGGAACAGGGCAATGTGGCTGCGCTTTCCATTTACTAAATCGCGTTGCAGCCTTTTCACAACCTGCGTGGTTGCAGCAGCGGGTGCCCCACGCATTAGCCCCGGTGCCCTGCGCCGTGCCACCTTGTAGCCACATGTACAAAAACAAGATTAGAAATTCGAGAGGCCGGTCACTTTCACTGCCACTTCTCCCCACGGTGCCAGGTAATCGTCTCACTGACACGGACCCGGGATGTTCTTATGCCCACACCGGGATGTGGTTGTGCTAAGCTCCCCAGTCACTCCCCAGAGGGGCCAGGGAGGCCCCAAGGCTCATGGCAAGAGGAAGGTACCGTACTGCACACAAGTGGCACGAGGCAAAGGCAACACAGGAGCATCCCACGTGCAGAGCACGTGCATGGGATGGGTGCCATTGATTGCACACGGGCTGCCCTGGTCCTGCACTGCAGCGGGATGGCTGCAGTGCAAGACACAACACAAAACCAGTATAAATTTGCAAACCTGATACAAGCAAAAATACAGTAAATCATCTTTATCATAATGAATTAGAAAAAGAGAGACTTCAGGATCAGTTCAATATTATATCGTTTATATATCCAAGCTTATAAAGCAAGAAAACAGCACAAAGTGCCCAACATTGGTGGGCAATACTAATTCAAGTTTACAAGAGTAAATTCAAGTTCTTTTCTGAAAGTCTCTCATATCCCTCACAGATGCCTGACATGCTCCGAAGAACAACAAAGATTAGAATGTTTGAAAGAGGAATTTTGTGCAAAATTCACACACACACACACACACAAAAAAAAAGCTTTTCCATTGTCTTCCCCCTTCCTGAATTTGGGCATCTGGTTATACAGACTGAAGGAGCAAGAGAGAAAAATTAAAGCAGATTAGCCCTGCACTGTCTAGCTCTTTGTAGAAAAGCAGATCTGAACAGAGGTTGTGACTATCAAACTAAGATGTCACTTCAGGGAAAGGAAGTCAGGATTGACAGCACCCAGTTGGGCAAGAAATAGATACAAGCAACCAAAACAGGCTGCTTCCAAAGCATTAACTTTTCTCAGGGATAGCATATCCCTGTGCTGCTGGAGCTTGCATCCTGCTCTAATACCAGTGCTCCTTCTGCACTTCGATATTTTCCTTACAGCCACTAATTAGCACACCAAAGCATACCAAAATTGACGGATGAATTATCCTTTAAGAGCATTAAAAAAAAATCCAGATAAACAATTGTATTAAAATACATTAAAGCAATGATTTTTCTGTACTGGCCCCAAAAAAACACTTCTAAGTCTGCAATGGAAATCTGTATTCCATCTTAAAGGATCATTCGCATTTTCTTCTGCATGTTTTAGGGTAACAGAAACCCTCCTTTCCCCCACCACTGACAACACACTTTTGAGAGGAGTGGGACTCAAAACATCAGCCATTCCCAGTACCCAAGGGGAAGAGCTGAACCTTTACCGCATTCTCCTCCGTGATTTTACCCTTCCTCACCCTGATCTGGCACCAAAAATAAACCCACATTTGAATGTCCAAATCCTTCCTTACAGAGTTAGGCTTTAACTCATGCAAACACACATTTGGTTGTATGTTTGGTATGTGAAATGGTAATGTACATCATGTATCTCATTTTGCATTCAGCACTGGGATAAATAAAAACTTTTTTTTTTTTTTTTTTTTTTTAAGTTGCTGGGCTTCCCCAAATGGCAATCATTGTACCTCAAGAAGAAAACAGGTAATACACGTGAGCCAGTTTTTCCTGTTTTAAGCCTATAAAGCAGGATACCTTGGCCTGCACAGAGCTCTCTTCTGCTACCACCTATTTTGACTATGCAATACAGCAGGTCTATAAGCTAGTTGAGGGAAGCCTGTTCAGTTTTGGATTTTGTTTCTTCGTTATGTTGCATTGCACCTCAGTGTGTGAATATCTCTGGGCTTTGCCCAAATCTGAAGCAAATAGCCACTTTTAAGAACTACTGAATAAAGTTATTAAACTGAGAGGGATCAGATTAGTGACTGCAGGTGCCTTAGACTTCAGCTTCCCCATGCACAGCTGTGATTTCTGAAGGGAACTGCCCCTCGGACACCCCACAGATTCTCCTCCACCCAAAATGGAGCAGGTATTCAATTTGATTAAAAAAAATAAAATACAACCAAACACCGTTAGCATATAGCCCTGAAGGCACTCTGTTACCTTCAAGGAGAATTTGGCTACATAGAGCAGAAATCAGAGTTTTAAGGCAGGGGAAAAAAAAGTTAAAATAGAGTAGTTAATATAACTAGCCATTAACCAGGAGAGAGACCAATGGTGGTAATTAAAGACCTCCACTAGCATTATCTAGATAAAATTCAGATTCTGAATCCTCTACGAGGCTGAGGAGGAGTCATCTGCACTTGCTTCTCAGTTGTTTTTCGCACATTGGTATTCAGAGATCCACAATACAAACCTAGCTGCCAAACAAGTTATTAGCACTACAGTCGAGGCTGGTCTTTCCCTCCCGGCACACACAGGTGGGAAAAAAGAAGAAAATCCAGGCTATCAGGTGCTAAACACAGTCATAGGTGGCAAGGAGCTTGCGAGTGCACACAGTTCATTTCATGCTCGGGTACGGCTTGGGGCGAGATAGCAGCTTGCATACATTTGAGCACTGCCACAGCAGATAAGAAGCTGCCACAGATGCTTGTTTACTTTCCAGGTAAGTTCCTGCAGGAGAGGCTAACGCGGCAAGATCCTACCAGCTGACGGGGACCAGCAGCCGTGATGTCCTTGTGCTGTTTCCCATCAGAAACGCACCTCCATGGCACACGGAGGAGGAGACTACGGCACACGCGGCACAAAAATGGAAGTTTCAACTCAGAACTCCAGTCCCGCTGTCTATGCGCAGTCCGTACAACACCTACCCGCCTTCTTGACATCCCTAGGCATCTCCATGCTGACAAGAGAAGCCCCGTAACAGATTTTTACTAACTTTGCTTACTTTTTTGAGGGGCACATTATTTCAAAGCTCAACTGATCAAACATTTGTCTCTATTGTTAACTTATTTCTAAGGCTATAAATATTTTGCATCTTCCATGCACGTTTCCTTATGTGGTAGCAATTCTACCAAAGTTGGCCCAGGAAAGCAGCCCTCTAATGTCACGTATGTAGAACAGCACTTGAAAACCTAAGGCTTATTTGGTTTGCTCTATAAAGACGTAGATTTCTGACAGGCTATTCACTTGCAAAATAACTCCTGGACTCCCCTCTCACAATCGCATATGCTCTCAGATTTTTCCTCTCTGCCCACAAGGAGAGAAAAAAAAAATCCTCGTAAGTAATACATTGAGGAGATGTGCAAGATAAAAGCTTTTGCCCACAAACTTGTCCAATTCTGACCACTGAATGTTTTTGATCATTATCTCTAATCATGTTCTCTGACAAGGGTGAAAAAAATACTAATTGGGTTTTTCCACTACAACTTGCTTAATACAAATGGTGTTTGGGATTCTGCAAAAAATGTTTGATCTGGAAAAAGTAATTTAGGAAGAGTTTCAATAAGTCTTAAGGTATTTTTAACAGACAATAATTTTGTCACATACACACACACGCATACCCTCAATACTTACGACCATCTTACAGACATAAATTAAGGTTAAATAAGGTAGATACTTACGTGGAGCTAAGCATAATCACCAAAACCCCTGAGGGAAGGATTTAGCTCAGGCCTGTCCAGCTTTAGAGTACTACCATATTCCGAAGTTTTTGGTGGCCATCTCGTATCGTAAGCTCTGGTAAGTCTTATTCCTGTAGGTTAAAGCTGATGCATCCCCATTCCCGCTCTACCCAACAGGGAATAACTGAAAGTTTTTACCTCCTTGCACGTAGTCAGCTTAATTGATAATTTAAAAGATGAGAGTTTCCGCACTGAAGTGGATCCGTGTTTCCCCTTGTCCCTGCACCCCGGAGAGCTGCTGACGGGGGGATTCGAGCGGGAACGTTTCCATTAGCCGCTCCAGCAAGAGCCTCCAGGGCTCAGCAGCCATGGTCACATGCGCGCAGCCAAAAGGAGAAACATTATTCTGACTAAGGGAGAATTTTCACACTGTCAATTTTTAAAAAAACATTAAAAAAAAAAGCGACAGCGAGAGAAGAGAAGAGAGATCTGCATGGAAGATACTACACCCCATGTCCACGCTGTAAAAGAGATATAGGAATGGTTTGGTGGGACATTTCTCAGTCCAATAAGACCACTCCCCTTCTCTCTCTGTTGTCCCCAACAGGGCCACCTTCACTTCTCTGCAAATATGGAAGCTTGGCAAGGGAGATTTTATCTGTCCTTTCAGAGCACAACACACCAAAGCAGGACTAAAAGAGCACAGAGATTTCTGATACCTCCAAGCTATCATGCTCATCACTGGAGGCCCCCACTGCTCACTTTGCTATGATCTAGGTTTTCTGGACAACCAAAGTGCAGGTCAGTTACATATAGCTGCTTTTACCAGAGCACCTGAATCTTGCACTAACTACAAAGGACTTCACCCACCATGTGAGCACAGCCCCCAAGCTCTCCCACCTTCTTCTCCATCTGCAAATTCAAGCACAGTGCAAAGACATCTCAATTCACTAAGTCTGTGCTGCAGTCCCAAGTGGCTTGAATTTCCTCAGGCTCTTCACTCAGCTGAGCAGAGGAACATCTAGACAGGGAAAGGCAATGGAAGGATTTACTGGCACTATACCACAGCTCGGGAAAGAGCTTTCATACATGACAAGTTACATTCACAAAGCAGAGGACAGAGGGGGAAGCAACAACCCCAACCGCTCTCAGTTTAAACCCTTGGAAAACTTGACCCCCATCACTGAGTTTAACCATCAGTTTCAGTGAACTGAAGGGAGAACTTTTGAAAGCCTTCTGCCAAATTGCTTCTGCCTGCTCCTGAAATCCTAGACAGAAATTGGTTCATTAAGGCAGACTGAGGCTGGGGGAGACCAATACTCTACCAGCTGTCATCTTGCAGGGAGATCTTAGAGATGCAGAAAGGGACAGGGCAAAAGCCTAAGCTAACAAGCTCTTAGCAATCATCAATTCCAGCTTCTTGATGAACCAGCTCTGTGCAGTTTCCCAAACCAAAGGGCAACCTTTCAGGAACACTGGGATTGATCAGGGAAGAGAGATAAGTAAAGTGGAACTTATGAGGGCCTGTGCTTGACCTTTACTTTACTCCTTCTGACTCAGGCTTTCATTAATTTCTGTGAGGGGGGAGGAGGGAAAAAAAACTATGTCTGTCTCATTTAGATGATGCTGAACATACTCTTCCTCTCTGAGAGTTTAGAGAGTATTTGAAGACACTAGCAGTGCAAGAACAATTTACTGGCTATTACTTGTTTTCAAGAGTGAAAATTAAAGAGCCTGTGACAAAACTCAGTGTATCGGTTACAGGCCATCCAAGTTCCATTTTGCCCCTTCCTTTCTCCCCCCCACTTTTTTTTCTTTTTTTTTTTATTTTTAAAAACTTTGATTACTCTTTCTAGCTGGCTACAACTTTAGGACTAAAATTCATCTTGAAATATTCTTTCAGAAGTAACCTCCAAATCATTCTCCATCATTTTTAAACCACTTTTGGTAAGTCACAGCTGTGCATCAGCTAAGACAACACAGCATCCTGTTAAATGCATTGGCTGCCTTTCCCTTTCGACGTTTTCACCTGAAACATGAAGTGAGCTTCAAGGGTCAGAACGAGATCCCTACAGGGAGATCCTTGCAGACCAAGATCCAGCAACTTGCACCAATAAAGCTATTTATTCGCTCGCCCTTCTGTGGAGGTTTCCCCAGGAAACACAGCTGTGCTCATCAGGTCTTGGCAGGTCTGAGGCCTTAAATACCTTCTGGTTAAAACAGTGATGCAAATTTGAAGCACTAAGTCTCCCTTACGTGGTCCCTGTGCAAGGCAGTACTAACTTTTGCTCATGCAAGCTGCTTACATCTCTCCTAGATGTCTATAAACAGACACCATAAGACCGTAAGTGAAGTGTTTCACTTCACTCTTGGCACACAGAAACACATCTATGTCAAGTTTATTCTTGGTACTATCACTTAAACATTTAGAGAACCTTGTCTTTTCAAGCAGAGTAATAATCAATCATGCTTCCTTATGAGTCTCTCTAATTTACATTCCACCTCCTATTTTGCAAACAGTGACAATTCAGTTGAATTCAGTAATAAAGTTGACCTGCTTTACTCAAAAATAATCACCCAAAATAAGTTTCACAAAAACAACTATTACATGCTCCTGCAAAGTCCCAGATAATTAATGCAACTTCCGCCAGATGTAACGAGTTTCAATTACTCTCCTTTTCAATTATTCTCCATAATACCTTTTCTTTTAGAAATAGTAGAATGACTTATAATAAAGTGTTAAGCTGATAAAGGTGATCAGGGGAGTCACAGGAAAGAGGGGAGGAACTGCCTATACAAGACAAATTATATCATATATTATTTACTGCATCTCACTCAAACTCCAAAGAAAAGGGAAAGACAGAATAAGTGACTTAATGTGCATGACCAAATTAGACACACAGATGAGGTACAAGGATTAAGGTCAAAGGATAGATAAAGGAGCATAAATCTGCTCAACGCTCATCAAGAGGCAGGCTTTTTATTCGGAGACATTCCTAATTCAGACCAGTTTGAATAACCAAGCCCCATAAGACGGCTACAGTCAGACTTCCACAAAAGCAGGCTCTTCTGGAATCACTGTATATCATGTTCTTATATAAACCATGGACACAAAACCGTAATTAGAGAAAGTTCCCCTTTCATGAAGCACTTAAATCCCATCTTGAAGTACTCGGGGGCAGAGGGGAAACAGAAGGAGCACACGCTGACATTGTACAATTACCTTGTCACTCCTGCACCCGTGGGATTGCTGTTTGCTGAAATAACTTTCCTGCCTGATCAACCCAACCAGCTAACCAGCAAGTGTTCACAGCCCTCTGCCTCCTTCACCGAGGAGCACTTGGGGCCTCCATTAAGCCACAGCATTTCCTGCATTTGAGCTTAAAGTGCTTTTACAACACAAAAGGTAACACAAAACTTAACCACTTATTCTACCACTGCCTTGGTTGTTTCTAGAAAGACCTTTTGCCCATCAGGTATTACAGAAGGCTCTTTTGTTTACAACTTAAAGGAGAAACATTGCACGACTGAGCTCCGAGCTGCCAAGTACAGAGTACTTTTCTTCTTAAAAATATATATATGCAAATATCAAGTGCAAATATCAATTTATGCAAAGTTTTATTATGCAAAAGATCATTACACTTCTTTTTTCTTGCACTAGGCTCTTCTATTTCTGCCTTTGAGCACACAGCACATTTACTTCTTTACTTGGCCTTTTTGTGCTACACTCAATGATATTTCCAAAAAAGTCAAGCCAATTTTATGGGCTGGACATAAAAAGCTGTTTGGGAGATGTTTTATCTGTATTTATCTGATGGTGTGCTATAATACAGTGTAGAGACTTAAGGTGGCATAAGAGAAAAGCTAAGAGTAAGAATTAGATTATAACTTAAAGGAAAACATATTTAAATGAGTAACGTTTTTATATAAATTTACTCTGTAACCTTTTAAAGTGTGAGAAAACCTGGTCCATATTCAAATGTCCATCCATGTGTTCATTATAAAGCATTTTTGTGTGCAAGTTAAAGACTTACCAATGTTGCTTCATCTCCCCTTTCCTAGTTTTAAACTGTGGACTGCAACTTACCACTTGAAACACCAGGATGGAGACTGGCTATTTTTCACCCTACAATCTTTAAAGAGGGTTTCAACAGAATAGTAGATTTTAAACCTATCCCTTGATTTATAGTCTATCCCTAGATGTTAATCTATCCTTTGAGGGCAAACACGAAAAAGTGAGGACTGTGAATAAGAAGAAAATGAGTAGGCACATTCAATAGACTCAAATGATTAGCAGGAGAAGGAAATATATATATATATATATATCAGGAAAGAGCAGTATATATATTTTGGAAAGCAAAAGCTAAGGATTTCTGTGATAGGTTGGAGTCAGAATGACTGAAGAGAAAGATGAATAGGAAGATACACATGGAAGAAAACAAACAAAAACAAACACACAGAGCTACTGCTCAGGAAAGATTAACTCACATGAATTAACTCACTCAGAAACAGTCAAAGAGCCAAATGGAAAGTCTAAAATTATTCAAACAGGAATGGTGAGAAAGCAGTGTGATATCCATCCAAAAGACTGCATACCCATTTATGAATTCAGATCGCACATGATCCTAGTAATCACATTTCAGAAAGGACACAAAAGAACTAGGAGAGATGCAGAATGCTACAAGGACAGAGGTATAGGGGAAAATTATGCAAGGATTAAGCAGATTAGTTTTCTCCTCAGATGGCAAGCTAAAGAGAGCAGTCTACACAATTATGCATGATATAAAGAAACTGGAGAAGCTTCTGTCTTGCCCAGAAGGGAACTAGGCTGAACTCACTGGAGTTATCATGGAAGAAGTTTAAAATGAAGTTAAAAATAGTTAGGGTTTTTCCATGGAAGTTTGCAAGAAACCTTTAGAACTCGTTCCAATGAGTGGTGAGAAGCCCGGGAGATTAGGCCCATTTGCAGAGTCCTGTACCGCTGTCACCAGGCAGTCATCTCCAGGCAGGGGAGTTGTGTTACAAGGGTTATAAGTGAGCGGACAGCAAGCGCGAGCAGGAGGGGAAGGCCCTGCTCTGCACACCCAGCACCTCCTCGTGCTCCCCATGGCCATGCCAGGGCTGCAAGGGCCTCCGTTTAAGGCGCTATAGTCCCTCATGAAGCGCCACGGAGAAACAGCCAGGCCCTCCTCCGACAGCCTCGTTAGTGATTGATCGAAGGGAAGGGCAAGGGGCCCCCAGGCCTTTTTCAATTCTTAATCTCCGGCTCATTATCTGCACTGTGCGCATTGCATGTCCAATTCAGTAAGAGGTCAGTGCACACATAGCACACACACTCAGTAATATTATCATTGTTACTAATGTTACATACTTGTTGAGGGATCTATTTGGAAAAAAAAATTGGAGATGGGTGTAAAATAGCTTCCCTTGGTTAATTCTCAGGGAATGTGCTTGGTCTGCCAGCATCGTGCTCCATGCAGGAAGGGTTCCTCTCCTGTTCTACTTCAGTCTTTCCTAAAATTCATTTGTAATATAAGACTTTGAACACTGCAAATGATAGTTACATTGCCAGAAACAAATGAAATCCACTCACTGGCAAATATTTCATTATTTGCACTAATAGGACATAGTCATTTATTGTCAGTGAAGTCTGTAAGCTCAAAACCGATGACAGGTCCTCTACAAACCAGCTCCATTTCCCTCCCTGCCGCCGTGATCAGAGTTACAAGCGAGAAGAGGAATGGCAGCTTTTTCCTCCCTCGCTCTCAGCTCCTCTTCACTTCAGAGGAAATCCACTCTAGCAGCAGAACTACTGAATTTCCACAGAAACCACCAAGGTAAAGGTCGGATACCTAGTCACACGTGCACGTTAACACCACTTTAGTGGCGAATGTCGTCAACTTCTTTTCCAGACACTTATCTATGACCCTTACTGTATCCCTATAGTCTGGATAGTGACTTGCAGAAGAGTTGTGACAACATTTTATGAGCTGAGGAAGAAAACTTCCGCTCCCACTCTTTACTCCAAGAGATATTTTCATCTCCCCAGCATCATATTTTTAAGGGTGAAATCCTGGCCTTACTGCAGCAGGTTAATGTATCAAACAAAAGTTTAGCATATCAAGTGCATCGTACTTGATGATAAGAAGCAGATAGAGCCTTCCAAAACAATTTTAGAAGTGAGAAGTCACTAACTTGGATGTAATCTGGAAATCCTCAGGCACAAAATCTATTCTGTTTCTCATGGTCTTATACACAGGCAGCACACTTGCAAGATTTTGTAACACAATAGTCTAAATGCTTAAATGAGTCAGACACCAGCCTGAAGTGGGTTTCCAGTTTTATCTAGATTTTTAAATAAATGATTAAGGGGGAAAAAAAATAAGAAGAAAGACTAGAAATGAATACAGCAAATAACTTGTCAGAGAATTAGCAATTGCTGGATCCCCTCTGTGATCCGCTCAGGTTTCTTGGGAAAGGGCCGGTCCCTTTCTTTGGAAAGGCCAAAGCATCACGTTCACAGACACACAGCCCATCGGGAGTTTGGACTCCCATTAATCTGCACGTGCCGCTGATATAACTGCCAGGGGGCTTTTAGGAAACTCCTGGATGTAACTGTCTTTCTTCTAACTGATAGTTATTTTTAAAAACAAAGGCTATGCAGTGCAAGTTTGCCTAATTCTAATGATTTTAAAAGTGCACCCCCTGATATTAACCACTGATCTCTTCCACAACATTTTTGCACTAATAGGAAAATATTGATAGGATAAGATCAAAGACCATTCATTTAGTTCAAAAGGATTCTCCCTTAAAAACACCCACTCTGATAAGAACTTAAAAAAAATTAATAACATCAAGGTGTTCCACACTCTGCTCTTGCTAAACTAAGCAACTCGCAGAGCTCCTTGGGAGCGCAGGCAGCGTGAGCAAGGTGTACCTTGCTTAGCAGGAAAACAACACATGAAGACTGAGCTCTGGCCTGACCTTTATCTTCATAAGTGATAACTCTCAAAAATGACCAAAAGGTTAACTAAACTCTAAAAAGGTCATCTGTCTTTAATCTCGCTATATAGATCCTTCTCTGTTGTTCAGTAATATACAGCTATTGTTCATTAAATATCACCCGTCCATTCTGTATTTTCACCTTCTGTTTTCAGCAGAAGCTAAATTTTTGTTCTGTCACATTAAATAACTAGCAACTTCTTTTTCAACCCAGCATATTTTTTTCATTGTGCTATTTTAGAATAATGTAAATAAATTCCTAAATTCTCTCCTGTTCTCTCTTTTGTAACGCTTTGCTTGCATTATGGTCATGCTAAGTACCTATTAGCTTGGCGTACAACATCAATACTTCCCTCTTTGTCCCAACACGAGGGACAAACTATCAAGATTATACTATCAAGATTAAGTAATCATCTATTTTCTGTTCAAAGTGATGCAGTCCAAATTATACTGAGCTAAAAATTACCTCAATACAGCTCAGTAAGCCAAAGTTACATCAGAATTAAAATACAGTTCTGAACTGAAGCTACAGAGCAATAGTACATAGAGTCCAGTGCCTTAAGAGCTAAAAAATCTGTGACTGAGACATAAAACAACACACACACAAGCCTGCCCATAATATTGCTATTTGTGCAAATACACATCTCATTGATGATATTCCTTTACATACCTCTACAGATAGTTCTTAGCTCTGTCTTCTTCTGTCTTTTAGTGTTTTGTTAGCTCTGGGAATTTATTTTATCTAAAGGACAAGAACATTCTGAACATTCTAGAATAAATGCTTACTAGTAAAGGCTTATTTCCTTCCACTTTCCATTAATCAAAATTTGGCTGGGCAAATAAACAAGTGTTATCTTTTCATTTTTCATCAGGAAACTATATGTAACAAAATCCATGGAAAATAGACTGTATCTAGCACTAATCTAGTTAGCTTGCATGTCTTCTGTAGATCTCCTTAAAATGAGCCTGAAACCATTTACCATGAAGATTTAAGTTTTCAAATTGTTTCACAAAGTTCACTCAGAACTCTTAAGTTTTAATAGCTTTCTTTGCTAGGTATCCTTTCAAAAAAAGAAAAACAATAAAAAAAGGCAAACACACTACACTATTACTTTTCCAACTACCATCACAATGCAATCAATAAGAACTTGCTAAGAATAATTAGAATTAAGTGGATTTTTTTTCTTCAAGCTGCCCATCAGACAGGTCAGCTAGGATGAATATTTTAGATGTATTTCTTCAGTGCCCCTCGTTCCTGGACTTCAGGCAGAGGACATACCACATACACAGGCAGGTATTGCCTATCTACTTAAACTGTAGAAATTCAAGAGGAAGTGGAATGCACCTCCTCATCTATGAGGACTCCCATGAGTCATCTACGGGAACACTGTGGTTATAATTATCATATTTACTGCAAAGCTCAGAAATAATTTCTCGTTGTCATGCCCAAAATTCATGCACAGGAAGTCCATTTGGTCATCAACTCAAATCTATTTCTTTAAAGGAATCACTGAATAGCAGTCATTACCCAAGCCTACACTAGTTTTAAAACCTATGGGAATGTGCTGAAAGAAGGCAGACTTTGAAAGGAGTAAGTAACACCTCTTGTAGGTAATTCTACTTTGGACAGATGTACGCAAAGCTCAGGAAAAGGACAGAGGAGAAAGCCAGGACAGGGCTGCTTGTCTTCAAGACTGACAAAACAGATCCATGTAAGTCCATTTTCTGCAATTTAGAAACATGTGATGGCTCTATGATTCCCTAGAGACTCCAGGTTCAGCGCGATAAGGATTAGTCCTAACAGCAGCCATAAAACGCACAATTTGCACTGCTAGGCAGACATGTGCACACTGTTTCATGGGGTCCTAGTCCACCAGAAATACTCAGGTTCTAAATTAGGGAGATTAAATCTCACAGTCCACCTATGGAGATAATGAAAACAACAACTTGGCAAGTAATTGGATTGCTTTCCAACCTGCAAGTGGTGAAACGAAGCGAGTTGCAGGGGTTTCACAAGGTCGCACGCTGTCGAGCAGAGCCGCACAGGGTAGCTTGCTCACCTACACAGCCGCATTTCAAGCAAAAATTCAAGGAGGAAGGATGGTTTTGGATCAATGGATGCATGGAGCTGCCTTCTGACACTTGTTATAGTCATACAGCTCATGTCTAAGATAATCACTTCTTAAGAGCCAAAGTGAAAGGAAGGATGTTTTTGATAGCAGAAAGAGGATAAGAGAGATGAAAGGGATTTAAGGGGAGGGATCAAGTCCACAGATCTAGCTATAAGCTTATTGTTGTTAAAGAAGCGTAAGGCAGGGTCAGAGGGCAGGGGAGGGTAGTTTGGGAGACTGCGCATCTATTCCTTCCGCCTGCATAAGTCAACCTACTAATACCCAAATTACCAGGGCCTCACCTATGTTCTCAAAAGTGAAGCTTTTCTCACCTATCCTACAAAGTCTGCAGAATGAAGGGATGAAGACTGTGGCACAGCAACAGGTCCACATCTTATCTCCTGCACATTTTGAGATTAGCCACCGTCTGAAATGAATTACCTGCTGCTGGTGGGTCAGGGACCACTGGTGATGACACCCACTGTCGCCCCATCCATATCAACAAAAGGAAAGTCAGTGTATCATGCCTCAAATAAGTTTAATAATTACAACCCTTTTGTACCTTCCGATTTTTGAGCCTATTTTAAGTAACTTCATGAATCTTCCAATAGCATTTTAAGTGCTTCCAAGCTCCCAAACAGAGCAAGAAAAGATGTATATTTTAGGCAAAAAGGTAATATTAGGAAAAAAGTGACTTAATCCCCAGATTAAAGGAGTTTCTACTGAGTTCCCTTCATGCACAAAAACTTTATAAGCACCAGTTGTATTTTAAGCAACATCAATAACCAGGTTAAAAAAAGGGGGGGGAGGGGAGCAGAAAATGCAGTTTCTTTCATATTAACTCAGGTTACTTTGACCAGACAAGTTCAGAAACCTTACCCTCCATAAATTAAATCACCTACAGACTTCTTCTTTCCCAATTTCCTTTATTCCTTCTAAGCTAAAGAAAAGTAGCAAGACTTTCAGGCATCAGAAGGAGACACCAAAAAATGATACATCAACCACTAAATGGTCCAACACCTGTGACCAAAAATTCAAAGCCAGCATCTTTATTATTTGAGCAGCTTATCACCTGCCTCTTCTCTCCCTAGCTCAAACTTCTAATCTGCTGCTCCGCATAAGGAAAGGGCCCAGGTTGAAGGCAAGTCCAGAACCACACTGAGGTGTTTCTCATGCTCAGCAAGGCTTACAGGACTAACTGCCTCATTTCTTCAAAGACAACAGTCTTATGGACTCAAATAGTGTTATAGCATTCTATTACAATGCTTCCTTCTATTGTTTATGTGCAAAGTAGCATATAAGGGCAGTGGGGGGGTGGAAATTGCATCCTGGTGGCTGACCAAGTTAAAGAAATGCTAGAAACTGTGAGCAAACACCACATTCCTCCTCCAGTGTCCCTACAAAGTCTTGTCCCTTACTGCAGCAAGCTGGGGCCAAGGTGGCTCTTCCACCTGAAGCTCTCCCCTTCCAAGGGCCATAACACACATAGATACACGTACCTGTTTAGAGAGATCAAACATTAAAAAAAAAAAAAAAAAAAA
>VWPW01020067.1:0-59067 GCA_013389825.1 Crypturellus undulatus
TTTCCATTGTTGATCACCCCTCGATGCCGTTAATTCTTCTCCCTCTGCCCTCTGGCAAGTGGGTACTGGATTTACAGGCTGAATAGGGGGGTTCGCCGGGTGGCCTTCCTGGGAAGGCTGCAGAACACAGCTCCACCAGTCTATTTCTCTTTCACATTCCCTGATGGCCCTCAGCCTTTCCACCTCCTCCTTGAGCTCCGCCACCAGCCCGAGCAGGTCATCCACCTGCTCACACCTGAGGCAGACGGTGTTTTCACTACTCCCTGGTAGCACAGAGAGGCTCAGGCATTCCCCACAGCTAGAAACCTGCACCGCTGCATGTTTCTGTGCCACGCTCCGTTCGCCCGCTTTGTTCGCCGTGCTCCCTGGGGCAGCCTTTGAAACCCCGCCTGCCCTACCGGCTCGGCCCCCGCTGAGTCAGAGCCGCCTCTGGGCCCGAGCTCAGCACTGCCCGCACGGGGGTCGCCGCTGGGGCTGCCTCTCGCGCTCTACGCTTGCTCGTTCGGCGACTTTGGCCGCAGTTGTTCGCCTCTAGACAGGGAGCTCCGGCGCGAGCGTCCGCTCCAGAGCCCTTCCCTTCGAGCCCTTCCCTTTTACTATTGTTTCTCCATAATTCCTTTTTCACCATGAAGTCTCTATCATTTATGTGAGGATTTATACCGTATCATAATTTCCATTTTGAGTCGGTTAACAGGATGCTATTAACATAAAAAATATAATGAGAGAAGTCTCCAAGGAACCTTAAAAAATCATGGGATTTTGGAAATGCCCATTCTTCTGGAAGACACTTGGGTTTTCCCTACCCCAAATACTCCTTGTGGTTTTTTATTAGCCTGAAAAAAAAGGTCCTTAACAGGATTTGGCAAATAATGTTAGTCTTCATAATTAAGTCATAACAGTCAACAGCAATTTAAGTATCACTACTAATAGGTGTAATGCTCTAAAAGCACCAGTTTCTGTATCTTTATCAAGACCTTATGTACTGCACTGAATATACATAGAAAAAATAAAGTTTCGTTGCTGTTTGTACTCTTTTAACTTTTCCTACTTGGAGATGCACACTTTACAGACATGCCTGGATTAATAAATTCTGAACAATCTATGCAGCAGTGGAATAAAAATTTCATTCAGAATCTGTTTGACATTACATCTTCCTTTTCTTTTCAAGACCCACCTTCTGCAATCTTATGATCTGGGAAAAATCTCATCATTTGCTGATTTTCCACCAGAAATCCAGGTGTCAGAAGATGGTAAAAAAAAATGTCAGTCTTTTCTTCCACGTTCAGTGTCATGATGGCAGAGCCCAGAGGGTGGTGATCAGCAGTGCAGAGTCCAGTTGGAGGTCTGTAAATAGTGGTGCCCTCCCAGGGGTCAGTCCTTGGTCCAGTCCTGTTCTGTTTATTCATCAATGACCTGGATGAAGGCACACAGTGCTCTCTCAGCAAGTTTGCTGATGATAGCAAACTGGGAGGAGTAGCTGACACCCCAGAGGGCTGCGGTGCCATCCAGAGGGATCTGGACAGAATAGAACTGGGTGGTGAGAAACGTTATGAAATTCAACAAGGCCAAGTGCAAGGTCTTGCACGTGGGGAGGAATAACCCCAGACACCAGGGGGACTGGTGGGAGGGAGGCTGGGGACTGACCTGCTGGAGAGCAGCTCTGCAGAGAAGGACCTGAGCGTCAGGGTGGACGACAGGTTGACCATGAGGCAGCAGGGTGCCCTCGTGGCCAAGAAAGCCAATGGGATCCTGGGGTGCATTAAGAGGAGCGTCTCCAGCAGGTCGAGGGAGATGATCCTGCCCCTCTGCTCAGCCCCGGTGAGGCCACATCTGGAGTATTGTGTCCAGTTCTGGGCCCCCCAGTAAAAGAGGGATGTGGAGCTGCTGGAGAGAGTCCAGCGCAGGGCCACAGGATGATCAGGGGCCTGGAACATCTTCCCTATGAGGAGAGGCTGAGGGAGCTGGGCCTGTTCAGCCTGGAGAAGAGAAGGCTGAGAGGAGACCTGGTCAGTGTATACAAGTACCTAAAGGGAGGCAGTGAGGAGGATGGGGCACACTTTTAGGTGAGCTGTGAATCCTTCATCAGAAGAGACCTTTGCAGAAGTACAGAAGATCCTCCCATGAAGAAGAAAAGCTCTGAAAAGTCTTTCCCAAGATGCTTTTTCTTATTTTATGACTATGAATATACTCACAGACTTCAGCAACAAATTTATCTCAATCTGGATTCTTAAAAATGCTAGAGCATCCATGAGTGATGTTTCCATTTAGCTAACTACTGCTAGGCATTAGTGTTGAGAATTCCCTAATTCCAACTATTTGTATCATTCTCAACCAAATGGTTTAAGATGCAAACCACTGTGGTGTACAAAATATTAATTCTGTGAGATAATTTCTTCAGTAATTGTAAGTATAAGGATTGGAAGGCTGAGTAATTCTGGCATTCTTTGCCACAAGGAAATTAGTCAAATTTCAAAGTACTATATTTTAGCTGAATTATTTTTTTCTGCAGTAATGTAAAATGCTTGCTTCAATCTTATCAGGATTTTGCTTTTAACAGTATTTGATGTCATACATCTCTATGCTATTCTTTCTTCCTATGAAAATGCAGTGTCTTGTTCAGAGAATAATAATTTCAAAACTAGGATAAGAATTTTAAAGCTTGTGCAAAGTCAGAGGACAATCTTCCAAATCAACTAAATACAACATTCTCTGTTCTCCACAGAAAATAAGTGAATTCTCTGTCCACAGAGCAGTTCTTCTATCATATCTACTAGGCACATTTCCCCTTTTTCTAGCAACTGGTTTTTGTGACACTGCTTTTCTATGACGTGCAGACACAGAAGGGCGTGCTATATACAGTGTGTTATGGGAAGACCCAATGCAGGTCTTCCCACAGCAGAGCAACCACACAAGAGCTGCCAAAAATCATGCTCTGTAGTCAGCCCTCTCTGTCTGTATAGCACTGCTTCTGCACCTCTGAATAATTCCTAAGTCTCCTCCTAACCTGAGCTATTTCAGATCCCCCCAAAGCTGCTACAAACCATTTGCCAGTCAGCTACTCCTATTCTATGAAGAAGGAAACTCAACAGCACAGAGCTTAAATTCAGGAGGAAATTGACTGCTCTGTACGTTAATGCTTAGGCCCGTTTTAACTGAGGAAGTTGCTTATGTCTAATTAAATCATTTGGCTGAGTCCTAGGTAGCCAAAAATTGTATTTAGCTAAATAAAAAGTTACGTATCCAGTAAAATAGCAAGTGCCATAGTGGGTCACCTATTGATTTGGTTATAACAATAAAACAAAAAATCCAACACCAGAACAACTAGCTGAGATGTTCTAGGTGCAAATCTACAACAGGACATAAACTTACATTTTTCACAGTAAAATGTTTGCCCTAAGAATATTTGCCTTAGCATTATTCCATGTTGCTATCAGACATACCTTTCTTCACATTATCTATATTTTCATTAAAGTCAGAAAGAACACTGGTGATTGATCATTGTTACATGACAATGAGTCATCAGAGCTGTGCAAGGAGCGTTGCTGACTTGAGTCTGAAGGGTTTATGAATCTTAACCTTCGTTTGCAAATCTGAGCTATGAGCACAGGGCCCACACACTTGCCTGCCAGAACTCCACTAACATCAACGAGATCAATGCTGATCTTGGTTTCAGTGTAGGCTTGGGATCCCGTTGACACACTGCATTTCTGTTCCAAGTACCCTGGCAGCTGCTGCATGAGGTAATAACCAGCTCATACAGTTTATATAAGAATCCCTACTTTGTATTACAAAAAGGAGATTAAGGAAATTAATTATCAATTAAGGAAAGAGTTTGAGGGCATAAGAGAGAAAAGATCCTCCAGCAGATTGAGGGAGATGATACTGCCCCTCTGCTCAGCCCTGGTGAGGCCACATCTGGAGTACTGTGTCCAGTTTCGGGCCTCCCAGTGCCAGAGGGATGTGGAGCTGCTGGAGAGAGTCCAACACAGGGCCACGAGGATGATTAGGGGCCTGGAACATCTGCCCTATGAGGAGAGGTTGAGGGAGCTGGGCCTGCTCAACCTGGAGAAGGTTGAGAGGGGACCTGATCAGTGTCTATAAGTACCTCAAGGGAGGCAGTGAGGAGGATGGAGCGGCCTCTTTTCAGTGGTGGCCATCGACAGAACAAAAGGAAATGGCCACAAACTGAAGCATAAAAAGTTCCAAGGGAACTTAAGGAAGAACTTCTTGACAGTGAGGGTGACAGAGCACTGGAACAGGCTGCCCAGAGAGGTTGTGGAGTCTTCTTCTCTGGAGATCTTCAAGATCCACTTGGATGCAGTCCTGTGCTGTGTGCTCTGGGTGACCCTGCGTGTGCAGGGAGGTTGGACCGGATGACCTCTAGAGGTCCCTTCCAACCTTAGGCATTCTGTGATTTTATGATTCTATGATTCCATGTACACCCTCATTTTTTTTAATCGGGGCTAAATAAGAGAAATACCCATATTTCTGTTCTCTTGTTGTATCTTTACAGATAATAGTGTCTTGTCATCTAAAAGAGATTTGTACTGATTTCCAGCCTCCAAATCCTCCTGTCAGAAGTTTTATCCTGTCCTTTACAATTTCTTTTATCACCCTGATGATAACAGTATTAGAAGATCTTTCAGTAGACTGAACAATGCCACTAACAAATAGTTCTGCCTACTCACTTTGCCTCTATGCTACAGGACAGTCAAAGTGTCCTTTATATTGATTTCTATTAAATAGGTATTTTGCTTTATTTGATACTTGTCTTTAAATATAATACATATTATTACAATAATTATATACATTTTGCATAGTCATGCACCATATATATGCATAATTGTGCAATTATGTACAGCAATAGTACATAATGGTAAATTCTTAATCCTTCAAAGCTAAACCTGTAAAATAGTCATTATTATTCTTCCATTTTCTTAGTATTTTATGTAACAAACAAGGTAGAGAAAAACATCTGTTTCCATTAGAGTTTGCTATTCCTAGTATAAGAAATATCAGCACTTAAAACTATAGGGGGTTAATAGGAATTATTTTTGTTCTGAAAGGCGAAGCAAAATTAAGGATTTTTTTTCCTATACTATGATCCGCTTTTGCAGATAGGATTAATTTTTTAAAAAGTGTTTATGGGACGGATGCTTAGATGGCCTTAATCATACTTAGTTACAATGAACGTGAGCTGCATACAGACAGAGGTACATACAGATATCAGCTGGCAGACAAAGTCCTCTGGTCTTATTGCACTCATAGCTACCTATTTGGATCAAGGTTTGCTGTCAGAAACAATGTAAAATTATGGAATTTTGGGAACACAAAGATATCTGGGGCCCTCAGCTTATTCCGTAAGTAGAGAAGCAGCAGCTGGGTGTGCAGCAGGGAAACATCGAGATAGCAGCACTGTGCCTGCACATCAGCTATTGCTATGCAATGTGGACTTGCCCAGCTACAAGAAAAGAAGGCTGCAAGAGCCCCAGAACTGTATAAAATAGAAAAAGGAGTAATCTGTGACTAGGTATGTGGGGAGGAGTCTGCACCTCTTTCCAGGTTGTCTTTCCTCTGTGTATTTCAAGGCATGCAGGAGCAGAGAAGCTGAGCTAGGCTTGTGGTCTGGCCTTGGAAAGTCAATTTTCCCTCTGCAGGTTTCTGATTCTCCAAAGGTAAACCAAACAAACAAATAAACAAACAAAATCAATGGTTACATATCTGTTACAGTGAAGTTCTCTACATATGACACAGAAAGAAACCCTTTCAGTTATACAGCGGTTGTAAATTATTCAAACCATGAAACTCCTCAACCTCATTGGTACATTGGTCAGGTCATTCTTAACATCCATAAAGAGAATGAGCTTACATTTGAGCTTATTTCTTACCTATTTTTACACATAGGCAACTAAATTGACACCTAGACCTGGCATTTGTCATCCAGATGGGGATAAACACACAGGATTTATTCTTAAAGACTCAAACTACAGGTTCCCTGAGCAATACAAATCTGTAGGTCTTGGAGGATTAATCAGAAAAGTAGATTGAACTGAATGCATTTCTACCTTGTCTTTCACAGTTGCAGCCACGATGATCCACAGATGTAAGTGAAGTAAGGTAGGTCAGTGGAAGTAGTATCTTAGGCTTTCTGACTGTGGTTGGAATGTGAGCCTTAAAATTCACTCACTTCTTCTGGTTAGATGAGTTGGACTAATAGCAGACATGGTGCTGATAGCAGGCAATGGCCCCACATGCAATGTGTCCCCTTTTTTGAACTCTTTCTACTTTGCAAGGCAGATCAACACACTTAACAGCAGTGAATTTGCCCCTTGCTTTCCAGCAATGTTCCTGTGGAGAAAAGAGGACACAGGGAATATTTAGGCATCATTACAGTATCTAGACTCCTGATTTCGATGCCTGTTCCCAAATGCAAGCCTTCCTGCATGTCTCAGTATAAAAACTCAGTCCTTTTGTCTGTCTTTCCTAATCATAGAATCGTTGTGGTTGGAAAAGACCTTCAAGATCATTTGAGTCCAACTTTGATAACAACACTTACAGTGTTCTTGCTTTAGACCCACAGAGGCACTGTGTGTGTGGTTTCACACTTAACTCCACTAGGTGTTTCCTGTTCTGAGCATCTCTGCTATCTCCCAGTTATGAGCTAATCAGTGAACTCTCATATTTTGATTTGTTTTTTTTTACTGCTAACCTAGGTGATGATAGAGAAAGCAAAATATAAAATAAAAGATTTGGACTGATTTTTTGTTTGTTTATTTTTATTATTTGCTTCCATTTCATTGTGAACCTGAACTTGCTCTAAGACATGTGCTGAAATTGTTGTTTTATGTTTGTCTTATTGAAGAGGATTTTACCACCATCCCAGAGTGTTTCTTTGACCTACCGCTTTTCTCTACCATCTGGCACGTTTACTTGAAGTAAACATGTGAGGTCAGAGGCCAACACAGGCATGTGGAGGGACAGTTTTGCCACAAAAGAAGTAAGGAATAAGTGGGTATTTCTGAATATCTCACTGTGCATTTTGTTCAGCTGCTGAACACAAAGAAGTGAGGTTAGTCATATGGTTGAAAGAAAATAAAGAACACCAAACAGACAAGTAGAATGGTGCCCAGTGAAGGGCTTTTTGTCTCTTTTATTTTTCTTTTCTAAGCCTTTCTAATCCTTTTGCTAAACAATGTAATAAGAAGGGTAAAACAATCCTGTCCCCATTCTTTATGAGATCTGTTTGTACACGGAGTTTAGTAGTGGTCTAGAGACCTCAAATTGCTGCAGGTGCAGATAGGCAGAAATAAGTGCATATATCTGCTTTCCAGATACAAAGCCATTGTTTGCATGCAAAGTTCTCATTTGGGCATATAAAGATAGAATGCTGGGACAGTACTTATATGAAGAAAGAGAATAAATGAAAGGATCCTACAAAAGGATGTACAAACAGATGTACAAAAGATTGTACAAAAGGAAAGGATCCTTACACCAAGGAAGAATGGCCATATAGAATTTAAAGATTTCTAAGTAGGAAGGGTGGGACCAGGTGAGCAAGAGGTTCTTCTTCTTTTTTGTTGTTATCTTTGTCCGGAATTGCTACCAGATTTTAATAACCACTTTCAAAAGAGATTTTCTCCTGTTTTACATACTTGTCTTCGAAGCCTTCTTGTGTCTTTGCCCTCTGCCTTCAAAGGTATTTGATCTTTAAGAGCATTCAGTACAATGAAACAAAACCTACTCTGTCTCATCATTAGGATTCTTCCACTGTGGAGTATCTACAGGACAAGGGGATCAAAGACATGCAAACCTGGGTTTTCTCCTCCATATAGAGACCAGTCACCAGGGATCTTCTGTCCAGAGCATGCCTACTAACAGAAAAGAGGAAATAATCTATAGCCTCAAAAGGGATGGCACAAATCTTTGCTGTCCAAGAGTAAAGGGGAGCAGAAAAGGACACCTGTCAAAGAAGCACAGCCATATGCTCTGACTTGTATGGGGAGTAAAGGGAGAAGTAAAGCTCATAATGCAGATTTCAGTGCACATTATAATGATACTGCACAACAGGTGACAAAAAGGACCTTCTAGATGGCAATTTTTTTTGTCTAAAATCATTTCAATCATTTTCAAATGTTATGATTCAAAGAAATGAACATAGCAAGGCAAAGTTAGATCTGTCAGCATCTGAACTTGGAAAATTTCTTAATTTTCCTAAAAGACCTAAAACAAACCAAAAAGATAGCATCTCTCCAAAGCTTTTTCAGCAGTGACTTCAAGGGAAATTTTGCTTGATGTGGAGTTCTGATATCTGACTTTCTATTTCTAGTGGTTTCTTCTGTGGGTTTTTTTTTTTTTTTTTTTTTTTTTGTTNTTTTTTTTTTTTTTTTTGGTAACTCTAACAAAGTTTGCCAGTAAAAATCCTTTATCTGAATGGGGATCTTCAGAGATCAACTAATTTTAGCCTTGTAGCATGCTTCACAATGCTACAAATAGCATAGGAACAGGAGAGAGTCTGTCTGGGTAGCCTATTCCGGTGCTCCATCACTCTCACAGTAAGGAAGTTTTTCTCATATTCAGGTAGAACTTCCTATGTTTCATTTTGTGACCACTGCAAAGAGTCTAGTCACATCTTCTTGACAACCTCCTTAAACCATTTGTACAAAGAGATAAGACCTGCTTAGGTAAGGATATTCACAGAAACCAAATTAACTTTTCACTACCATTCACTCCATCATCCTTGTTTTGAAGTTTAACCCTTTCAGTCAGTAGTCAAAAAAGTATCACGAAGTTAGCATTAAATAATGATTTGAACACACAGCAACATGTGCATGAATTTAAAAAGAGCACTATCTAATCAAATAACCTTTTTGACTTTATCATATAATTTATTTGAAGTTACTGGTTTTACATACAAATATCCTCTCACATACATGTACACCTACACAAACAGGCAGGTCTTACACATGAGTTTATATCATTATTCTAAAAAGTCAGTTAAATGTACAGCATAACTCTTTTGCTTTTAAAGTATTCCTGTTATCTCCTACCGACACTAATGATCATTTGATGCTATTGATTTTTATGGCTTCATTTTATGTTTTGCTTACTCTTCAGTCTCTATTGCAATCAGTGGGTAAATGGGGCTGTCATAGTGCTACCTGTGACATGAAAGAAAAGATAGATTTGGAAACACTGATAGTAAAGATTATATCCCTGTGATAGGCAAAATTCTTGATCTGGGCAGAAATAACTAATTCACCCCATTATGTTTGTAGTTTGGACTATGTGTAGGAGTGAGGATCTTTTAGTTAAAAAGCACAAAAAAGCATTGGAATATATGTATGTTACATAACTCTAAAGAGCAGTCTTGGTCCATTGAGATAATTAATAGGTGCTGAAAATATTACTATCAGCTTGAAATCTGGGCAGTTGAAGGTCCAGGGTTAAATTATTGCAGCTAATAGTGTTT
Organism: Crypturellus undulatus; assembly: GCA_013389825.1. Classification (NCBI taxonomy): domain Eukaryota; kingdom Metazoa; phylum Chordata; class Aves; order Tinamiformes; family Tinamidae; genus Crypturellus; species Crypturellus undulatus. The sequence goes on from VWPW01020067.1 coordinate 9,470, forward strand.
TTTAAAGTTTCACGTGTACTTACAGCTTCCATCTGTATATATGCAAAACAACTTTACCCTGAAATAGTAATATTCTTACTGCCTGTGATATAAATTAAACAAAATTGAAAGGGCAGAGACCTTTACAGGGCAAAGAACTTTCATTAGACCTTTTTTTTGAGATACTTTGATCAGGCTCACAGTGTATGTCCAGCTTTGCCAACACAGAGATGATTTCAATGATGCACTTTTAATCCTTTGCCTAAACAGATTAAATAAACAGATCTGGATCTTTTATAATAATAAGTGTATTATTTTTAGCAATAGCAGATTGTTTCAATTCAGCTTAAATTTGTCCCTGAATATCTTAAAATAAACCAAAATAAGCCTGGTTTCAACTAACCACTTGAGCTAGTTCTGCTCTATTTATTAATTAGAACAACACAAAACTGCATATATTTTCACACTTTAGGGAATTCACAGTTTTTCTAAAATTAATAAAAGTCCAATTAAAAAACAAATTCAATGAAATTGCTGCAATCTAGAGCAAAGATTGCATTCTTCTGCATAAACAGATCTATCTGGCTAAGAATAGTATAGATTAGGGTTTCAGAATGAAAATTAAAAGCCAATTTCCATAGAACAGAAGACATAAATTACCAGAAGGACATTTTTGTAAATAAATTATTGCTGACGATATCTCCCTCAACCATGATTTTATGATCAGTCCATAAAAACCTCACAAGAAAACTTTATGGCTAAAAGATAGAACAATTCCACAAACACATCAGTTTTTTCTTATGCATACGTATTTCTGTGCCATATTTGCCTGTACTTTTAAGGGACAAATGCTACTAGCTGGTCACCTAAATGACTACTTTTCACAATTACAGTCAGAATAGGCAATACATGAAATTAAATATAACGAGTGCTTTGGGGCACTTTCTAGGCTTTCTAGGTACTAGATCAAGGCACACCTTTTCATGAATACTGAAGGAAATGTAACTCTGATTTTCTTAGATTGCTTTGTTTAGTACTCAGCAGCAGGATGAATGTTGTGATAAACAGGAATGTAATCCGTGAAAAAGTTGTTTGTGCTAATGAGCAAATGTGAGGGAGTACAAAAAGTTCTGTAAGCAAACTGTTGGAAATGAAAACAACGGGACTCAAAAAGCGCATGCCCGTTAACTTTAAGAAGGGAAAGGTTCACTGAAGGGAAAAGTTCACTGAGGAAGAAGAGGAGCCTTCATCAAGAAGACCACCGGGGGGCTTAAAAGACCCCCTAGCAACAAGGAAGGACGTGCGCAGGAAAAGAGGAACTTTTGAGAAACAGAGATAAGAAAGGGATAAAAAAGGTGCTTCCATGGGCTATAGGCACGCTGTTGGTGGAGCAGAGACTCCTCGGCTGCCCAGCGCTGCTTGCTTGCTATTTACAATAAAGCAGACTGGCAAATCAATTGGCTCAGAGGATTTGTCCGTTCGTAACAATATTATCGACCTGACTGTTGAAGTCATTCACTGAAGTCATATTTACAAGACTTTTTTTTACAAAACTTTTAAGTTAAAATACTTTTCCCAACATTTACACATTTTCATAATGAACACTCTTTTGGTAGATAGGACAAGGAAACAGATACATAAAAAAGAAAAGAAAAAAAAAAGGCATTCTAAAAGTAGAGTGATATTTATTCAAATGAAATTATTGCATTATAAGAATTATTTCCAGAAGAAATGCAACTCAAAGACTGAAACTGAAAACAAAATAAGAAAACGACCAGACTGGAGAAGCCATGAATTCCAATATATTCAAAAAAGATGGCTAATTTTCAATGCAGAAACCAGGAAAAGATATGCATCGTGTTTCTAGAACATCAACTTCTAATGAAAAAATGACAACATACTTATTTATATAAAGTTATATTTAGTTTTATTTCCATTTATGGATTATGCCCATCAGCAAATTTTGGAGGACATAAGAAACACATATGCTGCTGTTGGATCATGCTTGCAACACTAGTTTACAGAGAAAGTATGAATAAAACATCTGTTTCAAACTCTGCCTTTCAATATTTCACATAGAATCACCCTGTTCAAGGCCTAGGAAGTCTGAAGAGTGCAATATTTGAGGGTTAGTCAAAGAATATTGTGTTGTAATAACCCCATCTCAAGGATTCCCACATTCTCTTCAATCTTCTGAAGATGATATCTGATTAAAAGACTTATTTAAATAAAACAAAATTTTTAAAATGTACCTTTTATGTTATCTTGCTGTGTAAGACTTTCAAGATTGAACAGATTGTCTGGGCCTGAAAATGACTATACAAAAGGAAGGGAAACTTTTAAACCAAACATTCTACCACATCTTCTTATTCCACTCCATCAATTAACAGAATTTTTATCTTATCAGCATTCAGTTTTAGCTAATTTTCTCCCACTCAAACCAGTTTTGAGTGTCCCAGAGGCTGGTAAAGTCAAATAAAACTATTCCAAGCTCTGAAGAGAAACACAAACATTATTTTGAAACAGTATCAAAATTTAAAAAAAAACATTTTCTCCCTTTATGCAATATATACATAGAGCAGAACACATAATACAACAGAGGTTTGACATGTCTTACAGATGGTCATTTGTATACTACTATATCCTGTGACATTTCAATAAGAAACATGTGGCAGCAGAGATATAATTCCATCTACCTCTATTATGACCTGAAAAGTACATTGTCCATACTTTGTAGTAGAATAACTCATCACATTGTCCATCTCACAGGCATTCAAATTCAAAAGATATACAAAGAATATGCATTTAATGGACTTGCTATGGTTTTATCTACAATCACAACAAGTTAAGGATGTCACCTGTCATAAGCATTTCTAGCTAGAAATGGGTAAATAAATTCATAGAATTGTCTAAAAAATCTGGATTATGAGACTATTTGTACTTCATGAAAACCTTACCTGATGCTGGAAATATTAGGTACTGTAAACCATCTACTAGGAACTCTTTTTTTTTTTTTTGGTTTTGGTTTTGCTTTTCAACTTTAATTATAACTAACAACTCCACTGAATTTAAAAGTCTACCCTCTAATAAGGAAAGAACTGATCTGAAATGGATATTAATTCTCTCTGAAGTCAGACCTAGGATTTCCAGTATTTTCAGATTTTGCAGCAGTGAGATAATTAAATATCCTACTCTTCTTTAGAATCAAAAATTTATTAATAGTCATAGAAAAGAAGCCTGGTACGTAAAAGAAACATCAGAATTTTGGTACAGAGGTTAGAGCTCTGTTTTGCTAAAGTTTCAGCTTTATTCTTTTTTCTTCAGCACAGAATTAAAAATCATAGAATCATAGAATGCCTAAGGTTGGAAGGGACCTCTAGAGGTCATCTAGTCCAACCCCCCTGCACACGCAGGGCCACCTAGAGCACGTGGCACAGGGCTGCATCCAAGCGAATCTTGAAGATCTCCAGAGAAGGAGATTCCACAACCTCTCTGGGCGGCCTGTTCCAGGGCTCTGTCACCCTCACTGTCAAAAAATTTTTCCTTAAGTTCCTGTGAAACTTTTGGTGCTTAAGTTTGTGGCCATTTCCTCTCGTTCTGTCACTGGCCACTACTGAAAAGAGGCCGGCCCCATCCCCTGAAAAGGGAGGCCCCACTGCCTCCCTTGAGGTACTTGTACACATTGATTAGATCCCCTCTCAGCCTTCTCTTCTCCAGGCTGAACAGGCCCGGCTCCCTCAACCTCTCCTAATATCTAAATTCCTCCTCCCTTCTCTCCATACTTTACTTTACAAACTACAATTCTACACACAAGACATGTATTTCTGTTTTCAGTCTCTTGTCACACTGGTAAACATTGCATTTTTCATTGGTTTTAAGTCATTAAAATCAGTAAACAGCAAAAATGAATAAAACAGCAACTTATATATTTTTAACATCTCTGAGATAAAAACGCTTTACAATAGGGAAGAAGAACAGATGCTTGTCTCTAAATGCTAAAGCCACCAACTGGGAATATGTCAGTAGAAACTGCTGCCATCTGCTTTCAACTGTTCTTTTTACCTAGCTCTCTAAGATTCGTATTAGAACTCATAGCCATACATTTCCACTAGGAGAGGTGCAGTGGGAATAGTATAAACAGGAAATCTCCTGTGTGCCCTCATCTTTATTAATTAATAACCCTTGGTAATTACTGGTCTGCAAGTTCTCTATAAAATTACAAATCAGGGGCAGCCCTTCAAGGATAATATAGTGACAGCAGTTTTTTTAGTAACCACTTTTTGTTACAACTTTCCTGCATTTCGTTTATCCTGTTTGCTTTTCTTCTTGCTGTTTCTTTTCCTGTTCTCCCTCTCATCACGATATAAAGGAAAACACTGTTTTAGTAGGTGTTGTAGCTTCCCATGGTGGGCCTTCTTCCCATGGAACTGGCTCAGTGGCTTCTGTGAACACAGCACCTTGTGGATATGAAGTGCCTAGTGCTCATGATCCATTGCAGTATGGCCTGTGTTTTTGAGCTAACCTAAGCATCTAGGAACCAGGAGAAGACTCCTTTTACAGTTTTATTATCAATACCTATTTTCTTCAAAAATATGTTCTCCAAGAATACATGAGTTGTTTTTAGGAGTTTTGCTAGCAAGTGAGATTGAGCATTTATTTGCAGTCAATTCTATTATCCTTCCTTTTCTCCTTTAATCTTTAATTCAGTGCAGCCTTATTGGTCATTTTCACGAGAAAACTTGGAGCTAGAACATATGCAGTGCTCCCTCTGAAATTCTGCCATCCCATCTCTCTCACTCCAGGAACTGATGAGAAGACGAAGCCAAAATTATGTAAGAACAAAAGGTCAGTATAAAGCTGCACTCAGAAATATTTGAATATAATGGTTCTCCTTTCTTTGTTCTTTGTTTTTTTTTTTTTTTTGTTGCTGCTTTCTCACAGCATGTTAAAGAGGTAAAATCATTTTAAAAAAACAAAACACACACAATCTGAATCTTCCTTTTAACTTCAATATCTACTTCAATTTTCCACTGTGTATGGTCCCTAGGTCCTTAAAGTTACAAGAAAGGAAAAGTGGCATTTTTTTTCACAGAATCACAGAATGTTTGAAGGTCGAATGGTTCTCTGGATATTGTCTGGTTCAAACCCACTGCTTTAACAGGGTCACCTAGAGCAGATTTCACAGGGTTGTATACAGACAGGTTTTGACTATCTCCAAAGCAGGAAACTCACAATCTCCACAAACTGTGCCAGTCCTCAGTCACCTTCACAGTCAAGAAGTTCCCATTCAGATGAAATCTTCTGTGTTTCAGTTCGTGCCCATTGCCTCTCATCCTATTGCCGGGCATCACTGGAAAATGTCTATCCTATCTTCATTTTATCTATACCATCTCTTCAGATATGGATATTCAGATTCAAAAAGATTGAAAAGAGCAGCAGAATGAAAAGGTGATTTTGTACCACTTCTGGCTTTATTTTCCCCTCTGTAAAAAAAGTCATATTCTATGTCCTTTGTCATCTCATTTAACTGAAAAAGACAACTTCTGGGCACAGTAAGTGTGCTTGCATGGGATCCTGTCCTTGACTGGGGCTTTCAAGAACTAGTGCAATATAAACAACAATTAGTTTTATTCATTTTTCTAAAAAGTAATGCCTGTGTTTCAGGGTATTTCAGAGGTGATCTGTGCAGTATTGAAGAAGATTAAACACAATGAAAATCCTCAAATCTTTCTCTTTTTCTCCTTCAGGAGAAAAGATGTGCTATGAACTGGCAGTATGAGAGTGACACACTAGATATGTGGTCTTGTAAGGTAAATATACTGTGCTACATTATTATATTTTAAATTTTACCAAAGAGGAAGATGATAGGTAAAACTGAGATTTTTATGGATTCTTTCCTTCTCCTCCACACCTGAGGGTGGTGAGAGGGAGGGAGAAAGGTAATCTTAGTTCCACAGTTTGATTAATAATTGGGAGAGAGTTTATACATTGTTTTGTATACTGCTGTTTTTGACCGTTGCATGACTTCCATGAAAATTCCCATAATATTTACAACTCAAGCACCATAGACAGATTTACCTCTTTATGACAGGAATATGAAATATAAAGTGTTAATTAGGTGGTAAAATCCTGTATAGGGTTTTCTTGTCCTCTATATCAAGTATGTTGCTTTATAGGTAAGGTCCTACCTTTCACTTAAAACTGTATCTTATAGTCATAGAGTGACAGATTCATTCTCTTTTTTTATTTTTAGCTTAAGAGATCGGAGCAAAACAGGGCATGAAAGGGGTAAGTCATACTTTGAAAAAGGGTAAAAATGAGAACTTTACTGCTGTGCTGTGCTGTATGTTCTTGCAGCATGTTCTCTTGAAATTATGTTGTGAATATCAAAAGGAGATGTCAGAGAGCACACTTACAAACCATAAATGCTTAATGTGAAAAATACCAGTGCTTAATGTCAAAGATGATATTTTGTCTCTGAGTTACAACATCCAGACACCATTGAATCTGAAAATCACAAAAAGCGAATATGGGGGAAGAGGGAAAAATGACAACTGTGAAAGAGATTGAAAAGAGGGGAGATCATGAAACCTCCTTGGGGAAACTCAGAACACAAACTAACTCAATATAAAATATGGAGTTCAAGAAGATATATGCTTGGCTGATATAAACAAATCATGTTACATTTCCCCTGAAATGCTTTAAAAGCTTGGAGGAACATTTAAACCAGAAATGCTTTTCTATCTCTACTAAAACTGCGTAAAGTAATATAGAAGCACAGGCACAATAAATTGTATAATACATTATAAAATAACAACACAGAGACATTGTTTTTGTTGACTGAACAACAAAATCTGATAGAGCTGATAGAGATACCAGCAGTAATTTAAAAATCGGAATTTGTAAAAATATGCTGTAGGTACCTTCATAGAGCTACTCAAAACAAACCAACCAACCAAATAAATAATTAAATAACAACCCTGCCAGTTCCACAGGCAAAAAGGAGGAGCTCTTCTTGTTTTTTCATTATGCAAAAGGTTGGCAGGACAAGCTGCATGCTTGTCCTAAGTATGTCCTAAGTGGTATTCTGAAAAGCCAATATTTGCACTGTAAGAAGTCTTCTAAGTGTTTATCTTGGCGTATGTTGGAGCATAATCAGTCACCCATTGTAGAGTAATGCAAAAGAGAAGGCAGCAATGTTGTCATGCATGTCTCTCCCCCACAAAAAAGGAGAAGGAATTTTCTAGGAAAATTTTGGAGAACATTTCTAAGAAATTTCTAGGAAATTTTCTAAGAAAATTTCTTTTTCTAGCGGGAAAAAGAAATTTTTTATAAGAAAAAAGTAAGGTAAGTTTTCTGTACTCTCAAAAAACAGGAAGGTGGGTAGAATGTACAATAAAAAGTAGAAAAAAAGGAAAAGAAAAAGAAACAGTAGAAAAAAAGACAGTTTGATTAAAATTGAGAATAGAACCCAGGAATTAGTCATCTGGAATTAGCAATAATGACACAAACAAATTAATACAGACCTTAAGATTTGCTGCAGTATAGGAGACTTATGTAGATTAGAAATGCTACCTGGAGAATAATTTAAAAACCTTCATCTTTCAGATGGATGTTTTTGCTGGTTAAGACCAGAAAGATTCTGCACCCTGAAAAGCACCTCACCTTCTCCTGAGAAATATCTGTTCCAGCTTCTTTATTATCTGCTTTTAATCTTGAGGATCCAAAGAAATGTCAGCACCTGTTTTTTGGGGTACAGTCCCCCCAGCCTAGTACAATCCCCCTTGAACCTAGTCTAGATCAGAATAACACCACTAATACTTCAGATTTATGTGAATATTATAGAATATATGGTTGAGATTTCCAAAGTTAGTACTTACATTCAGTCTGTCTCATGCATACTTTATTATTTAATACTTATTTAATAAGTGGTTAGTTCTTGATTACTATTAACAAGACAGAAATTCTGCTTTAATTAAGATTCTGACTTGCACATTGCAAGTCACTTCATCTATTAAAATAACTATAGATTTTTTGAAATCATAGTGTTTGTCTTCTCCCCTGTAAAAGAGAAAATAAATCCTGCCAAAAACTGACCTAAATCACAGCAGGACTCCTGTCCCCTTAAATTTCACACTTATATATTTTATAAACTGCTCACCCATATACAGTGCAAATGTGAATCATTCTCTTCTTAATTGCCAATATGTCACTGCTAAGCATACATATGCAGCTGACAGACTGGTCTGCCACTTGATATGAGGGGAGAGGGTTGAGGAAGCAGCTGTCACAACAATATCTGTGCTCTGGTCAGGCAGAGCAAGCAGATCAGGCATGCACAAATTCTATTATTTTAGCCTTCTCCTCGATCCTGTCATCCTGCAGAGAAGGGCTATTGCAGGCTGGGCTAGTAAAGGCCCCAGCTACAGCCCCCTGTTAGTCCCCATGAGCTTCTGACCGTTGTAGCCCCTCTGGGGAACCGCTACTCCACAGTTTGCCTCTACGGATGTTAAATCACTTGTTTTTCAAGTCTTTGGCATGTACCCCCTAGGGAGTCTTACTTTTTAAGATTCCTGTTCATGTATAGGTTGACTGTATTTCTTTTCCACAGTTGGCTGAAATTCAGGGAGGTTCACAGGATCTGTGTCCTGAGTATTGTACACATGCATTGGGAGTGCTGTCAGACAAAATAAATATTCTTTGTAGTATTTGTGGAAAAACTTCCACAACTGCCCAGCAGCTTGAGGAACTACAGGACTATTGCGTCTGCTTGAGTACAGTGCTTAATTCGTTTACCAATTTTACCAAACATTTACCAATGCTTAATTCATTTACCAAGAATTCCTTTAGGCTCTAGTGCCAATGTATCTCAAAGGCTATTGCAGATTTGTAGCAGTTACAGATAGTGGAACTGTGTAGTCTCATTTAATCACTTTTCTTCTTCAGGTCTCTGCGTGCTTTTATCATCTCCATTACCCAAGCAGCAGTGATTGGATTTAACTTCCTGCACATTAAGTTAGTGTCAGTTGTCATTCTTTGTATGCATTTGCTAAATTCATCTGGTCTACATAGGAGAATGAGGCAGAGACACCTTAAGTGTATTAAAGTCTCTTACAGAAAGACTGACGGTTTCAGGCTTGAGATTGTGGTTCATATAAGGACAGCTAAGTTTGTGCTATTACTGTGCTTCTTTTCAAGAATTATATAATTGAAATAAGCTTCTATAGTCTGCCTTTCTGAGTGTTAGGAATACTAAGCAAAAGAGACTTCCTCACACTGAAGTGAGGTCTTTTTTTTCCTCCCTCTGCAACATAAGTTCAATAATATAGTGAATAATGACAAGTTAACAGCTTTGTAAATGATGTCCTTTATTCTCAAAACAGGCACAGGAAGAACAACAGGACATGCTACAACATAAACCGTGTGTCTTAGTCCACTTCTTTTTCCAGAAGAAACAGTTCTACTAAAAGAAGCTAAGATTCATTCCACCCCGGGTTTCTGTGGTGGAGCTGCTAACAAGAATTTCTACTCTCCTGCTGACCTTTTAAATAGATTTGTTTTCTAGGAAGTAAGCAAACCTCAAAAACACTTTTTATTTTTACTGTCTCTCTGATGATATGAAAAACTATGTTTTTAACATAATAAATATGCCACACAAAACATTATTCCAACTTCCCTGATACTTCTCTGATGTATATTCACCATCCTGGAGAGTTTACTGTCCTTGTCTGACTTTCTTCCCCATCCCTTTTCTCTTACTGATTACTTGCAAAGCACATCACCCTAGTCACATCTGGCAGCCTTTCATATGGAAGAAAGATGCAGCACTTTCCAAAAAAAGATATGGAAGTAATTCCCTTATCTTAAAGCTTGGCAAGTTCAGCCAAGAGGGGCTTTATGTCATTGTCCTATATGAATGACTACTATTTTATCATGCTAGTCATAAAATTTAAAAAGATGCCCTATTGTCATTTTAGAAATATCACTATGCTAATATTTTCAATAGCAAGGCTTATTAAGTTCAGCAGTTTATGAACTAGAGTTCAAAGTTTTTCTTGTAAAAGTGGAACCTATTCTATGGATTCTCCACCAAAACTGATCTGATTTAATTTTAAATACTATTTAAAATAATATTTTGTGGTTAGGAGACATTTCTGAATAGTAATATAAAAAAAAGTCTGCAGAAGACACAAAATTATTTAGCTTCAGGAAATCCCTGTACAACATAGCAAAGCCCAAGCACCAGCAAGGACAACGGCAAATGAAACAATGCTCACAAATACAGGATAGCCCATAATGGAAGGAAGAGAGCTCAGTCTATTTTCCTAAAAAAACTGTTGCACCCCCATCGCCCAAGGTTGGGCTGGCTGGCCTGTGCGTGATTGGTAAAGACCTTGAAAGCAGTGGCAACCGACTCTGGTTTCTCTGATGGAAAGAGTTTTCAGAAAAACTCTCATAAAGTCTCTTGCTTCATTTACCCATGTAATTCTCAAGTCAAAGCCTGAATTAATGCAGAAGTTGCATGTATATACACAGTTCATCTTAGGAAAGGAAACAGCATTGAAATACTGTTCTTAGAATGTTTCAGGACATAGAACATACTATGCCTCTTGCCTTTATTCTTCCAAAAACCTATATCTGCATTAAGATACAATATGTTTAGATTACATTTCTATTTTTTTCATAAAAAAATGATAAAATTACTATTTCTGCCATACAACAAAGGCTATTATAATGACTTTTTTGTGGTATACCTGAAAATATATCTTGCGTATCGCTGGTCATAATTTACATTTGAAACTGTGAGTTGAGTGAGCTGAGCTGAAAGCAGATGTTGTATAAGTCTCTTTAAAAGAAGCAAACAAAAATATCAGTTGCATTTTAGAATAAATATGTGCATAGTTTTGAAATGGTTGTTATTATCAAATGATGAGAATAGAGATAGTTCTATTTAAAAATGAATATAAAATATAAAATAGTTGATTTTGAAGGTTATAATATGCTGTTTGTAGTATCTTCAAACATCAAGGCATTTTTTCATTGCTACCTTTCTGCTCCATTTTGGTCAAATGTCCAGAGGCAGAAGCATGGTTAAGTGTGGCAATATTTCAGTTTTGATTTGGGGTGTAAGAGATTTCTGCTTAGCTCCATACTTACCTCTGTGCTGATGAATAGGTTAGAGCTACTGATCAGGCAAAAGCACTCAGCAATAAGATTGCGATGAAATCCAGGAAATATCATTTGTCAGAAGGATTCATCTTTTGTCAGCATGGTTAAGATAACTGAGTGAAAACAGTGAGAGAAAAATCATTTTTATGTGGAAATCTGGAGCAAAGCTGTCAGCTTCTGCTGTTGCTTAAATCTGCTGTTGTTGCAAGTTCACAAGGTGGATGTAATGTAGTTTGGTCTTTTTTTTAAATCTTATATTCCTCTTTGTCAGAAAGTACAGTGCCAAAAATCTCCTTTTATATTTTTTGGGACCACTATATTTTAATTTTTTGAAGAGAATTTTGTAACAGAGGGACTAGAAAAGTCTGCTCCAAAGAATAGAAGCTGCATTTCTCTAACATGCATTTTGAATTCCTTTAGTGTAGGCTGCTCTGTGAGCTTAAATAAATAGCTCTATTGATCAGCATCCTTTCAAAGCAAGCTGTATTGATAGAAAATGAGGCAACCCTTCCTCCTACTCTTTTATTTCCTATCAAATCCTAAAAGAATGTTGAAAGTACTGTACCAAAAAAAAAAAAACTCATTGATGATAACTGGAGTTTGTTTTGTGGCGTCATATTAGAAATGACCAAAATCCCAGACTTGAAACTACAACCTCTTTGCAACCTTAAGTAACATGAAAAAAAATCTATGCTTCAGGCAGTTCAGTATCAATATCAACCTTTGGACACACAGACAAGGTCAAACCAATTTAGAAGAAATAGTCAACAATAATAAGAAATATCTAAAGGTCAGCAACCTAACCTTTGTGTTATTGGACAAGGTACTAATAACAGCAGCAGGACAGACATGCTGTTGAAAGGACTTTATTTTAACGGCTCTTTCAATATAACAGATTTCTGCCCAAGTTAGTCGGGCAGGAAAGTGGCAGAGAGGAATAATATTCACCAATGTGTGAGAAACTCACACTCTGTGCACATGGGTATATGTTTTTAATAGATTTTTAAATTTTATTTCACTTAACCATCAACACAAGCACTCTTTTAGTAGAGGTAAGAAAAATACAGTGGGATACAGATTAAGTGCAGAATGGTGTCAGAGCCATAGGAATATGTCACTGGTCAGACTGCTGCACAAAGTCTTTTTAGAGAACTAATATCTTGCTGTCCAATGCAACATCTTGTTCAGGTAGCCATGCACTTGGAGAATATGTATACTTACATATGTGTGTGTGTGTATTTATAAAATGCATAAAGAACAGATAATAGACTGGGTATATATATCCTAACAAAAGGGCATAACACAACAGAAACAAAAAAGAGAAAAGACAATACTGAAAAATACAATTAAACTGTAATAAAATTACTCACTTATGCAAGCTTCTAGAGAGGGAGATGAGATAAACTGCATATTTTCTTGTAAACTGGGACTATTATTGTGTGAAGCTAGGCACAATGCCCGTACTGCTCGTCCGTATGTTTTTGTGGGGTAAGAAATTCTCACATGATGAAGGTGCATCGAGACCTTGGAAATCTAAGTATCTGGAGAATTTCTGTGAACCTGTTCAGCAGCTAGCTTCTCATTTTGTTGCAGTCATGATGGTTTATGGGTAGAGAAATTTCAGAATATTCTGTAATGACTGCATTATATTTTGGCAGAGAGCAAAGTGATTTCTTCCTTCCCCACAAGCCTTTCAACATTCCAGCTTTTTTATTACAGTATAACAGGTCACTCCACCTACTCAGAGTAGCTCACCCCTTGCACTTAACAAGAAAAATTCCTAATTCATATAACTATTGAGGCTTGCAATTGTAATAAAATTAAAATAGTTCTTACACTCAGTGCAAACCTCTGTCATCTCTGAGGAGCCCAGACCATCATGTAAGTGGTGATCAGCGGAAGTCTGTGTATAGTTGTTTCCCAAATCAGATAGAAACAGCTCTATGAAGATGAATAGAGCTGTCTCTCTGCAGTAACAGGAATTAGAATTAGAATAAAAATTAGCAAAAGGAAAAAAAAATATGAAAGATCAGGTCTGGAGTCAGCACAGGTTTTTTTGCTTTTATTTCTTGATAAGCAATTTATTCGTGTACCAGACACAGTCATTTACTGCAGTGAGGTATGAGAGCAAACACAGAAATCTTCCACAGGCCTTCCACAAACTGAAGGCAAAAAGGAAGACATTTCCTCTGCACAGCCTCCGTTTTACTCAGCTTGCTCTGTCACGTCTGCACTGCCTCAGCAGGTAAACAGATGGGCATCTTGAAGCATGGGCTCTTTAGATGGCTGCCAGGGCTCCAAGAAGGAGTAGTTTGGGTCAGGTCTGGATTTTGAGAGTGTTGAGGCAGATAGGAAACCAAAGTGCCTGATAATGATTTAAATAAGAATAGTGAAAGACCAGAAACAGCCGTGAAACCATCTCATATTTTCCAGGAAAGGAAAAAGGCTGAAGTATGATATTACAGGGATGTAAAAGAAAGTTGACATCCCAAATTGACTATAGCAAACAGATTTCCTTTTCTAATTCAGTGAAAATAAATAATGTTACAGTGAACTAAACAGGATACTAAAAGGCTGATGAGCTACTTAATTGAGGTTTTAGGCACTCCGTTGAACAAGCAATGGACAGTTTAGAGACTCTGTATAACGTCTGATCCGAGAAGGTGAGAGATGGTTCTATTCATGCTTAGGAACACTAAGATTTTGTGGAGTAGAGGAAATGAGTGACATGTCCAAGTGCCAGACAGGAAACTTTATAAAATGACTCAGTGAAAAAGGATGGTTCAGACATAAGGAGGCAGACAGCTAAATAGTAGACATCTACATTGTATTCTTCCAGATGGAAGATCCTTTCTTGTCTGAACCAGCAGAGGATGCCAATTCTGTATAGTTAGGGTGTCCAAGTGGAAAATGAGAGTAGAAAGTACTTAATAGCAACACTGTCAGAAAATGAAAGAGTACACGTTATCACACAGGCTAATTTGAAGAGCGTTGTCTATTTGCAAACCAGAATCCTGTACAAGGATAGCTCCGTATTTCCTCTTTTCCTCTCTCAGGAAAACTTATTCAGGTATTATATTATTCCAAGGAACTTGGAACAAAATCTACTCCAGAATAAAATCTACTGCAGAAGAAATATTCTTGGCAGTTGAGGAGTAATAGAATCATAGAATCATCTTGCTTATTCCCCATGCTTCACGCATTGGTATACAGGCATTTCAGGGAAGTAACCGAGCCTGCAGGTACCCCAGGAAGGGTGACAGAGTGCCCTCTAGAATCGTTTCCTATCCTCACTTCCCCACTACCATACTCCCGCTGGACCCCAGCCACACAGCCAAGGTCCATCTGACCTTGGCTGTGTGGTACTGTATGCCATGTCTATGTGACACTCCCCATCCCACTTCTCGTCTAGTTTAAAGCCCTCCTAACCAGGTTGGCCAGCCTTTTGGCAAGGAGACGTGTGCCCCTCTTGTTCAGATGGAACCCGTCTATATATAATATATAATATTTGAAAAAAAATATTTTAAAGTAATTGAAAAATTAAAGGTTCAATGCAGAAGTTGATGGGTGAGTTCAGATTATGTATGTAGTTATTTTTTGGTTGGAAACGAAACTGTGCAAAATACTATAGCTCACTGCCATAGTTTCTTTCCTATAACTGTGTTCATCTAAAAAACCAGTAATGATGGATATTGACGCTCTTTTTAGAAAAGATGAAGGGCTTAAGGTTTTGCCACATCTTATCTAACACCAGGCGTGGCTGTAAAACGTAGCTAGAGTCATCTTTCTGAATCAGAGCAGAGAACTGAAAATAAATATACTAAAACCCATATTTTAGATATGTAATATAATAATGGTGTAATTAGAGATGACAACTTTTATCAAACAAGTTGGTCCCTCTTTAGAAAACCAAGAAAAGGAGACATAAGGCTACATGTTCTCCAAAATTCTAAGAATTATTGAATACTTTTCTGCGCCCATCTGACGGCTCCCAGACATTCAAAGACTTCTCTCCCTTGTAAAAACTACTTTGGTGTACAGATCAATACGGTGAAACTGCAAAGAGGGTAGAGATATTATGAAAGGAAGGAGAGTTGCGTGTCAGGAAGTGGAATATTGCAGGGAAAGTTCTTACAGCCTTTTTGCAAAATCCTTACGTGTGAGTCCTCTCTGAAGTGCCTAATACACACAGAATGGGGAACAGGCAGGAAGAAGCAGAAATTTTGTGCACTTGCAGAACACTAGATATAAGATAATATCTGGTTCAGAAGCCCATGTACTAAATTTAAATATAGAAATGAAATAAGAATTTGAATGCTATGGAAACTATTAAACTATATGGGAGATCTATATAGATAGAATATTCAAATAAAAAATTTTATTTAGTATGAAGTATGAAGGAAGACTTCAAATTGAATGAGAGAATGAGAAAATTTTCTCACTGTATTGTTGATATTTTAGATGGTAGATTGTGGAAATCCTGATTTAGAGTACTCCTAGTTTCTTACTGTAATGCAGGCTCCACTATTATAAATACAAATCAAATTTTAAAATTAACAATCTTTTTTTTCCTGTCCACATTATAGCTTGAATTCCAAGCTTAATGGTAAGAGTTAAGTCATGCTTTCTAGTTAAAGACTTGGAGGGCAGCCCATATATTTTTCAGAATGAGAAAATAAATAAATAAATAAAAATTAATAAAACTAATAAAAAGTAAGATAAGCTTCCAGGGCAATCTGCTCTTATTTCCCCTATTTAATCTTCATGCAGTAGGATCTAAGAGTTGGTTTAAATCATTTAGAGTAAAGGATTATTGCAAAAGATGTATAAGTTTATAAAGATTGTAATTTTATTGCAAATACTACCTCATTATATATTGAAAGAAAGCACCAAAATAGAGAAAATAGCAAAAGCTTTAAGAGCAACCTCATGTAGCAACCATAAGACCACAAAGTTACCAGAGGGCTAAAATTTTAAAACCATGTTGAAGAAACAGCTAAGCATGAGATTTGAGGAACTGACCTTCACTTTTTTTGTTATTTATTAGATCAGGAATTATTAACTGCTATAAAAGGAGGGCAGTCATTTTCTATCTCCCTTTTGGCAAAGTCTGGCCTTTCCTTTCGTAACAGTAACTGCAGATTTCAGAATTAGAAAATAAGAAAGCAAGCAATATTTTGACATTTAAATGTTACTGTCTAGATTGACAACATGGACAGGCAGCTACATCGTATGAAACTAGAACTATTAACATTATTACAAAGGTCTGAAATAAATCCTACATAAGGAGCAAATGCACAGGAGCCTGCTGTTTCTTAAAAAAAAAAAAAAGAAAGAAAGAAAGAAAGAAAAAGAAAAAGCTTTAAAAGTTTTGCAGTTTTGAAAAAGACAACATCATTTCTCCCTTCCGAAGTATTTTTTTTAGTGGTAGTTTAATTTCTTCTCAGTAAACTGGTCATTTACTGGTAATTAATTGAAAGAATTGCTGTCATTACTAGATAGCATGAAACGACTCCCACATTTTCTTTGAACCAAACTATTTGCAGAATCACAGAATAGTTGGGGTTGAGAGGGGCCTCTGGAGACCACCTAGTCCACACATACCAGTCAGGTAAGGTCACCAGGAGCAGGCTAACCGGGACACTCTTCTGAACATCTCCAAGGAAGGAGACTCCACAACCATCCTGGGCAACCTGGTCCAGTGCTCTGCAGTGAGAAGGTTATTTTCTAATGTTCAGAATCTGCTTTCTGTATTTCAGTTTGTGCCATTAGGATGCTTCAGGTCTTACTTTTTACAGCTTGCTCCTACAATTTAATCTACTCTTTTATATACTTACAGCTTTATTCTATTGTAGTTATTTAGACCTGTTAAAATTTTTTTGTTAAAAGATATCCATCTCAGAACTTGGTACACTTCTATACTTGTGCTCCTTCCTGCAGGATTTTCTACAGCAAAATTGAAAGTCCTCTTATATTGACTGAGAATCAGAAAAAGTCCACATAGACACTTGTCTTCCAGGGAAAAAAGAGCAGACTAGAATCTCAACAAGACTTTGCTGCATAGACCTATACCGTAATAAATTTGTTTTGAACTCAGGGTCATATATTTATACAAAACAGTGCTGCAGGACTTTATACTCTGGTAGCTTGAACTGCACTTGATAATAGTAAATTTCAAATAAAACACATTAATACTGTGCTGAACTCAGGGAAATGAGTGAAACAAAGTTTCCAAGAAACCATTTTTGGATAATATTTTCATTTTATATCATGTTTAAAATGTCATTTGTTGAGTGACTGTGAAAACATTAGTATAGTTGAAGCTGCACACAAAATTCATGGGAATATCTTTACTAGTTCTAATATCATTTTGATCAACATGCAGCCTGGAAAAATATAGATGAAAAGTGTTCAGAAGTTAAAAGGATAAAAACAATTATTAGAAATATATATTAGCAAGTACGGGCTTTCATTCCTATACTACCTATGGACTCTTTTTATGTTCATCACCACATAAGACAATCCCTTCCCAGAAAAACTTACAATTTTATAGTGAAACTGGAACTTCTATAGCAAGAAGTCATTTAGGTATTGGTCTAGCTCTATTTGTCTTATTAATTATACAAAAAAAAAAAACTATCCATACAAATACCTGCATGTGTACACTTATATACACAGCAGAATATTCCCATCTATGAATTTAAAATGTATAAGTGACTATTTTTACTGCTAAATTACTACAGTTTATTAAAAATATTTCATTTCAGGAGGAGGATCGTGGTTATGTGGATTGAGGTTATACAGATAATTCATAGTTTTCTCACTGTGCTTATTATATTAAATAAATAAATGTGCTTATTATATATAAAGTGCTTATTATATTAAATATAAAATATATATATCTTTATATAAAATATATATCTTTATATATATATATATCTTTATATATATCTTTATATATATCTTTATAAAGATATAAAATATCTACATTATACAATATCTACAATATCTTTGAAAGTTATCCAAAATGGTTGGAGGTTAATACATAATATTGATTATAATTTTGCCTTAGTAAAGTAAGAAATTAATTGATGACAGGAGTCTTTGCAAATGCTGTGCCTTTCCCCATATCTATAGGAGTATAAACTGGAATTCAAGAAAAACTGATTTTAGCCTTTCATTGCCATCAGCTAACAACATGGCATTGAGCAGATCACATGCAGTGTAACTGTGAGCAGTGATTTCTCAGCCTTCTACTAAAATATGGGAATAACGATAACTAGCTCTTTTATGAACATCATTCTAGCAAGGAAAAATGGATTTTTCTTTATTACCTCTGCAATACCACTCAGAAGAAAAACTTTGACAGGAGAACATACTCTCATGCTTTTCTTGATTTCTCTCGCAGACACACATTGGGAAAAGAACTATGAGGTTATAGACTGCATATTGAAAATAGCACACCCTCTCTTTTATGGTCTATATTTTACTCATTTTTTAGCTGTTTTAATATGAATAAATTCATTTCTATATTAAGACTGACATTTTGAATCAGGAGATTATAAGATTTTTGCCGATTGGGAGAAATTAAGTGGTTGACTATGTCAATATTTTCCCTTTACAAATACAAAGTACAGATTCTACAGTTAGAGAGCTAAAAGCACTACTGAATCTAAATAGTATTTTCTTTCCACTTTTTCAAAACAGGCAAGAAAAGTAAGTGCATGTTTGTGTGGCATAAAAGTGAGCACAATTAAGGAATCTCGTAATGTTGTCTCCTGAATAGACTTGTCGCATTACTATTCAGCTTTTTTGTCTAGTGACAGTGGAATATCAAAAAGATACCGAATAATATAGCAAAAATCCATTGTGCAAGCAGATACAATCTTTGTCTATATGTAATTGCCTTATTAAAAGATTTGCAAGCTGACTCTTTGATTCTAAAGCAAGCCAAGAAAACTATGACATTTGAAAAAATAGTTAGTGCTCCTTAAGTTGTAGTCCCTGTGTTATGACAATACCATGTAACTAAAACTGGAAATTAAAACTACAGCCCTCTAGGACTACTGCAACGGTAAAGATGCTCCCAGGGCTGCAGCTATCATTGGAGTCTCGTTGGATGACATTTGCAGACCCCCTCTTTCTCTCCTCTCCCTCCTCTGCTGACCAGAGGACCAGAGCAATTGTCAATATGACCAAACAAGATGGGAAACCTCAGAGGACCCCAGTTTCCCTGCTCCAGGGTGTCCTGCAGGCATAGTAGCTCCAAGGCTTAGTAGAAGGAGAGAAGGAATTGTGTAATTCTGTTGCCCATACTCATTATAAATTGTCAGCTTTAGTAAACAGTATGAGTGGATAAAATATTTCTTTCACACCTTCAGCCCATTTCCTTTTATTTGTTGAAATGGTGTACTCTTAAATTGTATGGAAGGCATGGGATTGCTATCCATAGCAACCAAAATGATTGCTTTTTTATCCACAGATAAGGCAGAGAAGCTTAATGCAAGCTACCCTCCACAGAGATGTATTAATTCACCTCATGCTTATCCTGAGCACACCATTCTCTTCAGCAGGAGTAACAGCCAGTTTCCTTGTTCTGTCACTCTTGCCTTTCATTTTAGAAACAATAGTTACTTTAACCCTTCAGCTTCAGTACTTACTTTCACACTTCAAATTTCAAAGCTTTATGTGTTATGGTGGCCACACACAAAAATTGTGGGTGTGGTATAGAAACTGACCTAGTATTTTAGTATCATTATGGAGTAGAAGTATTTTAGTATTTAGACCATATTCTTCCTTCAAGATAAGCAAAGATAACTAGATACAGTTTCTCTATCATTACATCTTTTACCTCAGCAGTACTATGTTCATCTCCTTCCTGAATCACAAACATGTGATTGTCACATAAATCCAAAAGAGTGAAATAAGAAAATTCAGTGTAATTACATGCAAGTCATTCATTTAAGCTTCTAACCATTTCACAGAACTGAAACAATGCAGATATGTTTATTTTTGCTAGGTCTTGGTTGACAGCAAGTTACCCATGAGGCAACAGTGTGCCCTTGTGGCCAAGAAGGCCAATGGGCTCCTGGCTACATCAGGTGGATGCTGCCAGCAGGTCAAGGGAGGGGATCCTGCCCCTCTGCTCAGCTCTGGTGAGGCCGCACCTGGAGTACTGGGGGCAGTTCTGGGCTCCGCAGCGCAAGAAGGACATTGAGCTTCTAGAGAGGGTCCAGCGCAGAGCCACGAAGATGATTAAGGGACTGGAGCATCTATCTTATGAAGAAAGACTAAGTTGGACTGTTTGGACTGTTTAGCCTTGAAAAGATTGAGAGGGAATTTTACCAATATGTAATACCTCTAAAGACTGTAGATTACCTGTAATACACCTGTGGAGACTGTAAAGAGGATGGACCCAGACTCTTCTCAGTGACAGCCAGGGACGGGACAAGGGGTAATCGATACAAATTAAAACACAGGAAGTTCCATCTCCATATGAGGAAGAACTTCTTTACTGTGAGGGTGATAGAGCCCTGGCACAGGCTGCCCAGAGAGGTTGTGGAATCTTTTCCTTTGGAGATCTTCAAAACCCATCTGGATGTGACCCATGCCACATACTCTATGTGTCCCTGCTGGAGCAGGGGGGTTGGATTAGATGATGTCTAGAGGTCCCTGCCAACCTCAATCCTTCTGGGATTCTGTGATTCTGTGTCTTTATTAGAATTTCAAAAATATTTTCTGGACTCTAAAACACAGCTAACATTAACCTGCGCTTAGTGTTTGCCTCATACAATGAGAATCATGTAAATGCAAAAGATTAAATGGGTGGCAATGAAATACCTTGTTTTGCACAGAAGTAACACAAAGTATGATGCACACAGTATCTTAATAAATAACAGGGAATCTTACTTGAAAATGATTGCTCAGAATCACTTCTAATTAAGATTATTAGGAGCAGAATGAATGAAATTTAATCATAGATGTTATAAATAACTGTTGTAACTTGCTGTTGCAGGGATAACTTCCTATGGCAAGCAACTGAAAAAAAAAAAGAAAACTCTGATAAACTGTAATTAAAAAATCTATAGCTATGTTTTCCTTAACTTATATTTCAAGTGACTGTATGGCACTTATAGACTACCATGATGCTTACAAGTCTACCATCAGCATCCAGCAGCCTTGTTTGGTTCTCAAAGCAGCATGGATCCCCCAAGGCATGCTTTTCATGTAAAATGCAAGAGATACAGTTCACATATGTCAAGCTACTGATAGCTGATGAAAAACATGTTGTGAGGAAAGGAACTCGAATCTTGCTTCTCCAAGCAGCATTTTGCACCTTTTGGGGAAGCATCTGATATTGACTGCCATCAGGAATGATGCTGAGTGTAACCCTATAGTGCGATTGCTGCCTTCTCAGTAGAGGTGCCTCATATCTGAGCAGAAGAAAACTCCTCATCAAGGCTCACTCTCTTAGTGAAATGAAGAAATGCACTACCACCGTCACCACTACAATCATCCCGCCCAAAAGAAAACAAAACTTATCTCTTTCATTCAATTCCTCAAATTTCTCAAGCCCTCAAACCCACTGTTCTTGATAGCATCCTCCAACATGAGGAAACAAATACAGTTGTTCAGAAGTTTGGAATTTTCTTTGAAATAGGACAGTTTCTTCCTCGTCTTTAATCTCTGACTACTGCTGTATTCTCAGCTTTTTTCCATCATGGCAATATAAAGTTGCATGAAACTCAGCAAAACTTTTTTTTAAAGCTGAATCGGCAAGATTTCTTTTCTTTTGAGAAAACAAATCATATCCTATACAAATGATCTGATTAAAAGAAAAATCTTTTTGATACATAGTGATAAGACAATCAAGTCTAGAAATACACAATTTAGGAGTCAGGAAATTATATTCCTGATTTTATTCTATTCTAATCTGGCCAAGTTAAAATCATTAGTTGTCAGACTGTTAAAAGTTTTCCCAGTAAAATGGGTGTACCGACTTCTTTTTCGCACAGCAAAGTTATGAGGACAGATTAATTAATGCCTACACCCTTCCAACTTATGTTGCATTTTTAAAATGAGAAGCATATTTTAAAAATCTCTCTTTTTTTTTTTCAACTATGGATTGATTCCAGTTTTTTTTCCATGTCAGATTTTTCTCTGTGGTAAACACCTCTACAGTTTTGCAGAAAGAATCAGTGTTTTCTCATCCCGAGGGTCTTTGCAGTGAGGCAACCTTTAAGCTAGGAAGCAATGAGTGATTGAATGAAAGATGCCATTTATTCTTTTGTTTTAGCATATTCTTTCAGCATCTATCTATCCAACAACTGTAATTATTCAGGTGGATTTGAAATGTTCTTGGACAAATAATTGACATTTATATGTTTCAACCTCTCATCACTAACTCTTCCTGAGCATAATTAACATGAAGATGGTAATAATGAATGTTGGCTTTTTGCTCTAAAATACTGTTTGAGAGATGTACCTTCCTCATTTACAAAATGGTGTTGCTAAATATTGTTACTTTACAAGCTGTTGGAAGACTGTGGGTTTTTCTCCTGTAGCGAGAGTTATCACAGCATGTTTATTTTACTAGGGAAGGCTAAAAAGAAGCAGGATTGAAGCTGTCTGCTTTGTACTAATTTAGTAAAATATATAGAAATACATAACTGTAGAAAACTAAATGGAGCAATCACTTTTGCAAACTATGTGACCAGGAGAGCAAAATTCTAAAATACACTAAACCAAAGGCCTGCAATGGCTAAACAGCAATCACTGTATACACACAGTTCATTTTCAAGTGATGGGCAATCACTATTGTGCAACGAGATCTGATAACTTGACCCTTATCTGAATCAATAGGTCAGATCTATCAGTATCAGAGAGCTGCATCCTGATGCAGAGAGCTGTCCCTGGACTTGTTACCCCTACGGTTTCTGGAGGGGCAGGGTAGGAAATATAAGCAGTTTGAAAGTGGAGGTCAAGGGTGTCTGCTGTCCCTTTACATCTCTTACTGATGCACACAGCATGGATGGACACTGAGGACCTCTGAAAAAGCTGAGCCATTTCCATTTACAGGCACGTGCATATTGTGGTGTGATGCATTTTATCTTGACTTTGAAAGGACAGAAGTTAATGCATCATATATTTTTAATACATCCAGTTAACCAGTACTCAGACCTCAACTATGACTTTATGGAAACCTAAGAGTTTCCAAGATACACATAGCAGAATTGTGCCTCTCTTCACCAGAACATCAAGATGTTACCTCAGCAGTTTCAAGTAAAATTCACTATTACTTCAACAGCTTTTTTAGGTTTTGATTACTCCAGGCTTGCCTCTGAAGCCTTCCTTCTAATACCTTGACACACTTAACAGTCCATCGCATAGAAGCTCTTGTGCACTACATTGCAGCATGAATATTTTAAAGTGATGACTGGCTATGTAAATGCACAGACTAAAGACCTAAAAAAAGGATATTTTCTCTAGTCAGCAAAGCTTCTTGGTTTCTATTCAGTTGTGCTAACTGAGACAGCAGATATACTTTATTATCTACACTTTGTCTCTTTCTGTTTTCAGGACATAATATCTGATTTTTATATGAATTTAAACTGTGAATGTATTACCAAAAGTATTTTATTAAAACAATATATGCTCAGGATACAGTTTTATGAAGCTATAACTAAGACAAGGGAACCCTGAGTCTTCTATACAAAGTAGTAAATATATTTATGTATTAAAAAAAAGCTTTAACAGGAACATTTCTATAATAAAATAAGCATGGAGATCTGAATTGAGAGAGAGCTTGCTTGCAAAATCAAACTATGGCACAATGCAAATTCAGACACATTTGAATAAATATGCTTTTTGTTAGCTGTTTTGTATTACCATCACCAGTTTGAATGGCAGCTACAATGTATCAGCCAAAATAAAATCAGTGGGTAGAATAAAAGTGGTGCAAACAGGTTGGCATCTGCCAAGTGGTGTATGCTGCAGTTTGCTAACGGTTTGACTATTTCGGTAGAACATGGCACACAGCCAATGCAAACTTTTCTTCTTCATTTTTTTCAGAAATGCAATGCAGAGCATAATAGAAGATTTAGAGATATAGATTGTAAGTCTCTGTTAGAAAAGGAAGAGTCTCTAATATCACTGAAAGACACAGATTGTCATGTTCCTTTAGAAGACCTCTGAATATCGACAGAATACACCTTTCAAAGATATTGCCATTTATACTATATGGTTAGTATTAATACAACATTAAGACTGGAGAATCAGGAATTTGGGAAATTTTTTTGTTAATTTCATGAACCTTCCTGATTAAGCTGTTTGCAAGCCCAGATATTCTTAATTAAAGCCACTCTGAGTTTTCAGGTCTCTTCATTACAGAGGAAGCTTCACATTGCTTCAGCAGGTTGAACAATTTCATTTAAGAGCAGTAATAAACCCGAACCTAAACAGGTTTAAAATCCACACAGCTAAACAAGAACCAGAAAAATTCACAGCTGATAATTTTCTCACTTTGTACGTGCTGCCCATGTTGCAGTGTTGCCTGACAGAAGATAAAGTGAATCACTGAACTGTAATTCCATCTCTTCATCGTCAGCACAGCAACAAAAATACAACCCAAATTTTCTTTGGACTCTCTGTCTAAAACTGAGTTCGGCTTCATTGCCTTAGGAAAATAAATACCACTGTAGAAGTTAAAAGGCAAAAGTTACCTAGTGTACTTTCTCAAATTTGGAGAAGGATTTCTTAAGCTGCATAGAAATAATAAGTTTGTCTTCGGAGTATGTTTCCATTTCTTAAATTGACTAGAAATAATATATTTATCTGCACAATATGCTTCCAGCAGTAACAGGTTTAATTCATTTTTTTTTCAGTATACAATTTAACTTAGTTGAAAAGTAGATAGAGTAGATAGAATAACAGGAGCAAACACCAAAAATCTCAGTAGAAGGGATTAAATGCTAAAGAGGGGAGGGGAAAAGAATGGAAGGGGAGGCGAGGCAGGGCAAGGGGAGGAGAAGCAGATATAAATACTTGCTGAGAGATTTCACATCCACAGAAAATAAAAAGACTCTTACTTTTATTTTTTCTCCTTCTGGCTAGAAAGACTTGCAACAAAAACATACTGTAAGCATTCCAGCAAAATCATAGTAAGCAGGAATTTGTGTGAAATTCAGGAAACTGTCTTAAAATCAATTATGAAGAACCTCTTTGCCAAAAAGAAAAGCCAGATTGGTTTTGAACAGCACAGTCCAAAAATGAATTTCAGACTGAGCTTTATATAGACATATACCTTCTGCATCATGCTTTAAATATGAGCAAAAATATGGATTCTGCTGAATCAACATGGATAAAATAAAACTCTAAAAACTGTGACCCATTACCTAAGTTGTCCTAAGCCTAGGTATTTTATGTTGAACAGTGAAAGTTACTTCAGACCTTGCTACATATTTATGCAGAGAAAATCAAAACATCTGAATTAGTCTATTTCTCTAGAAGTTTTCTCAACTGAACTGCAGGTTAAGATAATTTTGTGAACATAACAATTTAAAACTTAAACTGCTTCTTTCCAGGCTATTTGGTAATTCTGAGACATTTTCTGGTCTTGTTTGTAGTTATTTAATTCAATCTTGTAGAAAATTTAAGTATTTTTTTTCCAACTGACGTCAGTGTCCCAGGCATTCAAAGATGCTACTTTGCCCATATGACATTAAACCACTACATATACAATTACTTATGTAAACTGCTCAAGAAAAGCACAGCACATATTCAGATGAAGTAGAAATTCATGGAATCATCAGACTGATACTCATGTTACTTCATGTGTGCTAAAACTGTTAAGATATTCTATCACAGGAGGTAAAAATGTGATGTTCTTTCTTTTGAAACAGATTTAACTCCTAACTCTCTGAGACCATCTTTTTAAATCAAGTTCTCAGTTTCCTATCAAAATGCAATTTTATCACACTTAACTGAAACATAATAAGGGCTATTTGGATTTTCAGATTCTCAAGAAGGTAACACCGTTTGGACTATTTCTGCAGCAACAGCTTCTCATGATTTCGTTGTAAGATTCAAGACAGGGATGGTGTCACTAGTTAATTTTTAACATCACCATTTTAATTTCCCTCTAGTGAACCAAAGAAGATCAGCTAGATGTAAACAAAAAAATGCAACAAAGAATTTCAGATAGTTCAAACATTCTTATTTTGAAAATTGTAAGCTCAGTGCAGATGGAAGAGTGTTACACTGTCGTTAGGGAGGTGGTAAAGAAAATAGTCTAGAGGAAATTAAATAAAATTTAATTATGCTAACTTGAAACCACAACAAGTTATTGAAATGCCATACATACGGCAAACTCATTGTCTTTCAAATAAAGCCATTTTTCTGACCTGCTGTGAAGAGTGCTTTCTGAGTATACTACTTGTTAAGCATTCAGGTTTAGGAAAGTATTCTTGTAGTTTAGAGAGAAATCATTTTTCCCCCTCTTTTTTCTTTCACCTCTAAATAAATTTTCTAAAGTAAATATAATCACAAACTTGGAGTTCTGAGATGAGATCAGAAAATTAGTAGCTGTTGGTATTATCTTTCACTATTTTACCAGATTGCACACAATGCTTGGTTCTCTTACGGCCAACTTTTTAACAAGTAAACCAGTGTGGCCTGTCAAGTTTTGTGTTTTACACAGGCAAATACTCACACAGACCAAGTTCGTTGTCATTTCAAATAGAAGATGAAATATTGGGCCATGACAGTAAGGCCAGAGTAAGGTCACAGAAGCTCTTCCTGCCACAAGCCATCTTATGTCCAAGTAAAATGAAAGTAAACTAAAGGTATAGTGTTTAGACAGATTTTTACATGGGAGATGATCAGAAATGTGTTAAGTGCATCTTTTGACAGTATTGGGATGCCCATTCTAATGTGAAAAAATCATGTACAGTAAAAAAAACTCCTCCTTATCCCCAGATAATGTTTACCTCCTTCCTAGTTTATTCCTTCTCCTGGTCAATTAACTTAAAGTATCTAAAGTATCTATCTGGGGTGCATTAAGAGGAGCGTCTCCAGCAGGTCGAGGGAGGTGATCCTGCCCCTCTACTCAGCCCTGGTGAGGCCACATCTGGAGTACTGTGTCCAGTTCTGGGCCCCCCAGTACAAGAGGGATGTGGAGCTGCTGGAGAGAGTCCAGCGCAGGGCCACGAGGATGGTCAGGGGCCTGGAACATCTGCCCTATGAGGAGAGGCTGAGGGAGCTGGGCCTGTTCAGCCTGGAGAAGAGAAGGCTGAGAGGGGATCTAATTAGTGTCTATAAGTACCTCAAGGGAGGCAGTGAGGAGGATGGGGCCGGCCTCTTTTCAGTAGTGGTCACTGACAGAACCAGAGGAAATGGCCACAAACTGAAGCATAAAAAGTTCCACGGGAACTTAAGGAAGAACTTCTTGACGGTGAGGGTGACAGAGCACTGGAACAGGCTGCCCAGAGAGGTTGTGGAGTCTCCTTCTCTGGAGATCTTCAAGACCCGCTTGGATGCAGCCCTGTGCCACGTGCTCTAGGTGGCCCTGCGTGTGCAGGGGGGTTGGACTAGATGACCTCTAGAGGTCCCTTCCAACCTTAGGCATTCTATGATTCTATGATTCTATGATCTACAAAAGCCTGACTTCGCCTATGTGATCTTTGTCAAACCAAATCACCAAATTAAGTTGGATCAATAATTGACTTACATAATATATTGTTTATATGTTTAGTTGGAAACTACTGTTTTGCAAAGTTAATTCTAGTCACAGTGTTCAGGTTGTGCTGCATCAAAAACTTATGTTTTAATAAAATATACTTCGTATGCAAAGGCTTCAGACAGAGGGTCTGGTGACTTCTTTGGTAAATACTTCCATATCGCAATACACTGGTTGAACGAACAACTGCACCAATATTTGGTTTTGTAGCTGTTTTGTATCAAATTGTTCTTTTATTTGTTCATCTTCTATCCATATTCCTGAAGCCTTTTTATTTAACACCTAGCCATTATCTCTAGCTCAATGCTAGAAAATGAGAGTTAGTGCTCAATACATTACAGCTGCAAAGGTATGTGGGATCATATTTTTCAAGTATATGACAACATCTTCTAAAATATTCTCTTTGCTCAAATTTTGAAGTTTTTATTACAGGAATTCTAGTGCTGATGGAAATAGATTTGGCCATTTCCATCCTGGTCTGACCCACAGACTGTTATGCATCCACAGACTCCTCCATGTGTGAGGAGAAAAAGCAGCATAATCAAAAGGTCCTTTAGGGAATTGGGTCAGATGATCAGGAACTCAGGTGTGCCAGTCATTTTCTCTTCCATTCTCCCTGGTGCTAGCAGCAATACAGAAAGAAACAGGAGGATACCGTCCACCAACACATGGCTCCGTGGCAGGTGTCATCACCACAACTTTGTTTTTTTAGGCAACAGGAAGCCTTACAGGGCACCAGGCAAGATGAGAATTTATATGGAATTCATCTTTCACCAAGAAGGAAGAGAATCCTTCATCATGAGCCGGCAGGGCTCATCGAGAAGGCTTTAAAGTAGGTTAAGAGGGGAAAGGGAGTATGATCAGGGAAACGGGAGATAAGGTATGCGATAGCTGCCCGTGTCACTCACAGCAGCCTAATTCCAGAGCCTGTGAAGGGTGCCCAAAGCCTGGAGGGGGAAAATGGCAAAATATGAGAACTAGTAAAGGCTCACATAGTGAAGTGACAGCTGCTCCAGCTAGAATGAGAGTCAAGCAAGGGGGGCAGGAGACCTACGTGCAAGGGGCTTTTGAGCAAAAATAATGAGAAAAAGAGTACCTACATAATGCGGAACAGGGGCCAGGGCACATAGGGAGAATATAAGAACATTGCCAGAGAATGCAGGGATGCGAAGATGAAGGACACAACCTTAACCATTCTCCGATTCTGTGAATCTGTGATTTACAGAACATATGATAAAAATGCACTTTATAACATGACCAGAAAGACAGTAAGTTAAATTCACGTTGGAATGAAAGGGTCTTTGAAAATAAAAACCTGTATTATGTTAGAAACAAGCTGCTTGAACTGTGTTACCAGAATGAAACAAACATGTTAGTCTACTTACATATGTTTAAACAAAAAGTTAGTACAGAAAACAGGTCCATGCATTAGTGGACATATCTAACTTCAGCTCTCATAATGAGCCTGGTTCCATTTCTTTTCAATGACCAGACTTCAGAGTGGTTTAATCAATTCCTGCAAGACAGAAAAAAATTCTTTGCCACACATCTAGACAAAGGAGGGAACCACGCACAAAATATTTTATATTAAGATGAAAATCATTCACATAAAGCATTTTTTCTTATGGAATGCGGAAAGGAAAGGAGGTGGGGAAGAATAAAGGCAAAGATGTTTCTCAGACTTACTGACCTTTTGTTGATTGTTAACATGAGTATATGATACAACCCTTAAGCTTCTACAGAATTTGAATGTGTAGACATTTTCACAATCACCATTTAGTTCATCTCCCATCACCGTTCTCAAGTCCTTTTACTTAAGAGTTTCCCAGTGGCTTCTATGGCAGGCGTAGTTATAACTTAAAAAGACAGTTCAGCAGCACTGAGGCCTGTAAAGTCAAGTCTGCAAACAGCCAGGAAATGAAGTCATGGGAAAGCTTAAGCAGTCTCTAATGTATTCTGAATGTATTTTATTTGTCTTCAGCTTTGTGTCCATGTCCAATATCCTGTGCTACTGCATTCAAAGGCAAAACTTTACATCTTATTAACATTTACAATGCAGAGTTTAAAATGAATACAACAGTCCTCACCCAAATTCACACTGAAGAAGGGAGTCTTTTTGTCTAATGCTACTAATAAAATAAAATACTTCAGTAGTTTAAACGGAATCAATAAATACTCAGCAAATTAAAATTAAAAATAAGTATGTGGGCATGAAGATGAAAAATACTAGCATATGTTTTTATGTGTTCTAGAGGTTATTATGAGAAAAATGTAGTAAAGGTATTAAAGTACAATCATATTTCAATTGGTCATTCTGAAGGCATGGCATTTGTCTAGCAGCTAATGAGAGATTAATTATTCAGTGCAAGTCATTTGTTAAATGAGTACTGATGACCTAAAAACACTGACTGTGAGAACATAAAATCTGCTGAATGGGTGAAGGTGGATATAAAAACTACCGTTGTACCTATAGTAAGGAAAAGGTAGTTTTATTAGGAGAATTTTTGCTTGGACATGTATCTTGCTTAGACAGTGTAATGATCTACGAACTGAAATCTTATATTTATACTTTGCTCAGGCTCAGCTACCTGCAATATGATATTAAATAAACCAGAACAGACCAACAAATGAGAACAACTTCCAGTAAGAAGAAGAATAAAAAACCCTTAGAAAGTTCAACCATCCACAATAACCATGGTGTTATATAATCTGTTCAATTGTTATTCTTAAACACAACATCAATATATCTGTAGGCTAAACAAAGAGAAATCAATAGTATGATTTACCCCGGTGGTCCAAATTCATTACATATTTTCTCATCTTGGAGGAATAGAAATCTCCTCACTGTGAAGAACTCAATTTTTCAAAGATGTGATCCTTCTGATCTCTGTGAAAAACAGAGAATATTGAGTAAATTCTCTAATTTACAAACATTTTCAATAACTTGAGAAATGGATAAACACAGAAAATAGGATAGAAATATGTAAAAAAATCCAAAAGGAGGCTAAGCAAAGAAACTTGTATTGAAATCAACTCCCACTGCATGCAGTAGAAATCTTTGACTTTAATGGCTCATCATAATTGGGGAAATAAAATAGAGGGTTTATGGACTAAGGCAGATAAAGGATTTCCAAGAAATTTAAAATTTAAAAATTAGATACTGCTGTGTATCTTTCCAACACTACAGAGTGGAATCCAAAACAGTATAGAAAGCCCAAGATACCTCCATGCTGAGAAGATTTACCCCAAAGGTCTCAGGCCATATCCATGTAAAACTTGCTAGAGTTTGGGCAAATAAAGTTACCAGGAAGGAAATGTTGCTTTAAACAATGAGGCGAACCTAAGCACCTCCAGACACCCAGGCAACACAGGCGACTTTCAGATCTTACTTACATCTCTTGTTTTGACTTTCAGTGCCTCATCCAAAGTCATATCGCGCACAGCAGAGGTCATTTCTGGGCCGGGCCAAGACTTGACCACAAGAAAAAACCTCAGGTCATCAGTGGGCAGCCCTGGGAAATGAAGAAAAGTTGGGTGAGCGAGGCTGGGAGAAGGCAGAATGATTTTAGGATGTGCATGGATTGCAGAAGAGGAGAAGAGCTTTTGCTCATTAAAGGGTATTTGGCCAATGAAAGGTCTGTAGCAAAGGGGTGATGCCTACCTCCAGAAAGGAGGCCAGGGGAGGGCAGTAGGGTGTTTTGCAAACATGACTTGATGCATGGGCATGCTGGAGAGGCAGTCTGTCACTAGGTTCACAGGAGAGATGCTCCGCTCCGCGCTGGGAGCAGGAGCACTTGCAGGAACACGCTTGAGCAAAGCCCAGAGCATCTGGTGCGTACCGCAGGTGTGCAGCACTGAGTGAGCCCGGTCTCTTTGGCGTGGAAGAGCAGAAATGAGTGATGCGCTTGCACCACATCTCTTGCATGGGGATGAAAGAGGAGGAAGCAGGTGGTGTGCATGTGTGTGTGGTGGGGAGAGAGAATATTTCAAGATGAGCTTGACATAACCAGAGATATTCTGATCTGAGTGTACTTAGTCTCACTTTTTCCCTCTTTTTGTTGTGGATTGTGCCAAGGGTGATTACTGGTGTTGGATTCTCTTGCTGTGGATCTCCTAGAGGAGCAGCATACCTGACTGCTTCCTGCAGCAGCAGTTCCACCAGAAACCACTCATTCTTCCTCCTGGAGGGGGCTGTTTGTTTATTCTCCAATAAGTGTTGTGTCTCACTGAAGGCACGTGCAGTTACCCCCTCAACCCTTTTCTCCCTTCCTCTTCCTACCCCATCTTTATTTTATTTTATTTTATTTTAATTTCCCTAAAGGTAGGCGTTTTCTCGAGGCAGATAGGAGCTGGGATCCCTCCCCTTGTCCAAGTCCCTCCGCTTGCCTTCCCGGGAGGTCGGGGGAGGGTGATGCTGCAACGTGGACGTGCTCTTTTTGTTCCGAGGTCCCTAGATAAGCTTTAAAGCCCTCAGCAGTCCACCCAGCCCAACAGTCTCGAGGAAAAAAAAAACTGTGTAAATACCTCCCCTTTGGGGAAGAGTGTGTGTGTGTGTGTGTGTGTGTGGTTTTTTTTTTCCTTTGTTCTGAGACGATGACAAGGCACTGTGAGGTCACAATGGTAAGTGAGGTTTTTATTATTACTGTAATTTCTTCTTGGCTCCGGGGGGAGGAAAAGGCAAGGAAAAAAAATGGAGATAGAGAAAAAAAGAGGGAGAGGGAAAAAAAAAAAAAAAAAAAGAGGAAAGAAAGCGCTGCCCGTGGGGGCGAGTGAGGGAGAAAACCGTGCACACGAAGCTCAGACAGGGCTGCGTTGGGGAACACGTTTTGGAGCATCCGAGGGAGCGGGGACCCCCCTCGCCGGCGAGTGCGGGGGCGTCCGGGGAGGTCGCCGAGCTGCGAGGCGGGAGGAGGAAGAGGCGGCGGGGAGGAAGGCGCCGGGCGGTGGCTGTGAGCGGGGACCGGCGCGGGGGGCAAAGCCTCGTCCCCAGCCCCTCAACCCGCCGCAGGGTTTGTTCCCCGAAGGGCGTTTCAGGGGGTCGCTCCGGCTGCCTTTCCTGGGCGTTTCCCTCGGCGAGGAGAGAGAAAAATAGCATCTGTGAATGCTTAGACGGGTACGTAACTGCGAAGGATCCCACCTCGATCCTGAAAAACACTAATTTAGGGGGGAAAGCCAGGCGGTGGAATTGGAGTTTTGCTTTAATTTTTCTTCATTTCAATTCTATTGTTAAGAATGAGCGCGCGGGGTGCTTGATCCAAGTGAGGGATGAGAAGGAATAAAAAGGAAGTCGCTTGACTTTGTGGTTACCACAGGTAACTTTCCCGAACTTGCAACATTAAGAAGAAGATTAGAATTTATTTCATATGGTAGTAATAATTAACCTGTACTGAGGGTATCAGAGTGTTTTCCTTAGAAAATAGCTGTAAAACAGTATTATTTAACTTGGCCATGACTTAAAGCAATTCGGGCAACTGGAAATACTGGTAAATCCAATCACAGCTTTGATAACACTTTTAAAAGCTATTAGTTTTGAAATGGAGCAAAAAACCTATCAAGTTCAAAAAAATGTAGATAGAAAGGTGTTTTTTTTAATTTATATATTGAAATCTGCAGTGGAGTGCTGTAAGGAAACTATATGTTAGCATTTGTTTCTCTTTAGAATCCTTTCATTTTTAATGAATAAATGGCTTGCATTTTGCTTTTTAAAAATACTACCCCTTCACAGACAGTAATAGTGAGGCTAATATATTGCATATACAGCTAATTTAATACATGTATTCCAGCTGGAGCTTCCCTCATTTCCTTTTTCAGAGTACTCTGAGGCTGGCAGTAGTCTTTAAGATGTGTGTCTATTCTGCTTAATATTCCTTAAGGATAATCATATACTAACTTAATCTGAGTTTGACTTTGTGCTTGCTGAAGCTAATAATCATTCTGAAAGTTAATTTGCAAGTAGTAAACTATACACATATTTCTGTAGACGGGTTTTGATTGGCTAGAAGGCTCCAAGGCAACCAGGTTCACCACATGTATTAATGCTTTATTTTTAGAGCAAGCATATGAAATATAGGGTTAAAAGTACTTATGCTTTTTTGAGGGATGTCTCTCAAAGATTCTTTTCATATCCATTTTTCTTTAGAATAGTTTTAAACACTGCAAAATTATTTGGTGAGTACAGAGAATGAAAGATACTGACCTCTAAATAGACAAAAAAAAAGGAGGACTAATGAATAATTTTCACATATTCTCCATAAATACCACTGCACATATTCTCCACAAATGCCATTCACTTCATGGGTAAGAAGTAGATTTACCTGTGCACCATTAGTTCATTTTCTCATCACGTTTCAGATCAACGCACCTTTCAGCCAAGCACCTTCCTTAGTGGCTGCAACCACCCTCCCAATTACTTATAGTCCTTTTATGCTCCTTGTCCAAATCCTGCCAGTTTAACACAGCATGATAATGTAGAAACCAAAAATAATAATTAAAAAAGGGATCTAAACTCACCTGCATCTGCTATTGAGGGTCTTCTCTATGTATGAGTGGCTTTGAACACCAGCAGAAAAGTGGTCATCAAAGTTTCTAAGGATTGCCTGCACCTAGTTTGAGTGTCCCCTCCCAGGTCTTTGCAGCAGTTTTAAAGAGACAAATTCATGTATCGTTTAAGTATAGTTTGTTTGTTCTAGTATTTGGTGAAGATATTGTCACTGAGCTTCTTTTTTTTTCTTTGATACAGCAATATATTTTGCTATCATTGAGGTATAAATAGGAGAGAAAAAAAAGATAAAAGAGAAAATCTAAGAATGCAATTTATCAAGCTTATCCCAAACTATTGAAAAAAGTCTTGACAACCCCCCAAAATATTCCCACAGGACTGATGGAATTTTACTGCTTGGTAATGATAAGAATCTGATAATCTGTGTATATCATAGTAGAGGAAGACCGTTATTTTCCTCCATATTTATCAATATAAATATGCTGTAAAAAATACATGTGCTGCTCCCAATGGAGTTTACATCTCTTCCCTCATCACATACGAATGAATGTTTTGCTGAAAGTGTTACCAAAAATTAAAGCAATGATTGTGAATATGATATTAGTGTCCTGTCTGGGAAATTAAAAGGATTTGAGTGGGAAACTCATATAAACTTTTCGCAGCAGATGAGTAAGAATTAATTTGATACTTGCTTGATGCATTTGGTGAGGTTACCTTGGTTTTATTGAGGGAACTTTGTGATGTCCACATTAATATTATATTTTCCTACTTGAAAGTCCAGCTTTGATGTGAAACGGCAGAATTCAAATGGGAGGGCAGCATAAAAAAGTACCAGAAATACATCAAACAGCAGAAAACTCTAGAAAATTTGAAGTAAAGGAAAAGGTGATTGCCTGGAGCTTGCCCAGACTATCTTTTGTGCAGACCTTCTCCTCCTTCTCTATGAACATCCAAATGGAGCACTGGGACTGTTTCCTTGTAACACTGCCACAGTAGAAAGTTTGAAAGAGCATACTAATTACTATATGCTAAAAATGTAGAATTGCGAACATTTATTCTGTTAAAAAGCTAACACAATCAATCCATTCATGTTTAAGAGCTTTAAGAAACAAGATAACAGGAACCTTTTGTTTTAACTCCATAGTACAATAGTTAATTCTTTTATCTTAAAGAGTTATTACTGAAAGTGATATACAGGGAAAAGTTAAAATGGAATTAGCACAAACGTTTTTATATCTGCAAAGCATTTATATGACTTTGTAAGTTCTCAATTGATGACATTTTTCAAGGTTATGTTTCCTGGTGTCTTATATATAATCCAACTTTGATCTGGTATCAAACTACTTACTGGTTCAACTACTAATTTTTACAAATGCTTCCCCACTCAAAGAAAACTTATAAATTTTGTGAATCAATGTTCTATATGAAATCCTTTGGTGTTTTGTACAAAATATGGAAAAATAAAATGACAATGGTTGCAGCATTCACATCTGCAAATAATGCTGATATCTGTTATCTGAAGTGCAAGGAACATTTAAAAAGTATTCTATGCCTAATTTGGGAAGTCCATACAGAACCTGGCTGATTTTAAACCTAGTGAATGGTGCTCTTACGTCTTTTTCCTTTTGAGATGTTATAAGCATAAAAAATAAGCTAAATCCTACTGCTTTGTTCAGAAACTATTTGTGTAAAGAAACAACTTTAATAAAGACAGGTAATATATTTTTCCATTGCTCTTTTGAATGTTATCTAATTCATGTAAGGAAAATGGTTAACCCAAATCCTGCAAAGATTTAAGTGTGTTGACCGTATAATCAGCTGAACATGAGAAATGCTCTAATTTTGGAATCAGCATATGCCTTTGATGCTTCTAACAATATTGTAGGTGTCCAGAAACTGCTTCTGTTCCATATGTCTGAGAAGGTACAGGCAAATGTACTTGCTTAACAACATATTCATTATAGAGAATTAAAACTTCAACATGTAAGTTAAATTTATTTAGAGCTTACAGAAATGCGAAATGCATAAAATCTGTACTTTATGAAATGTCTTTTAAGGTAGACTTTCTCTTCTCTATGTTTTTATGATATTAAAATCAGCACTTCAAATTTCACACAATTTAGACACTTTTGACATTAGCAGAACCTCTACATATGTATCACTGAAAAAGAATTAGTAGTAAAACTGAACTGCTTAGACAACAGAGCGTGTCTTTCATCAAAGCTAACTGTTTTTCTTGAAAGCTGACTTCACAAGCTGTGCTGTTTGCTTGGAGTGTTGTTTGGTGATGAAGTGATAAAAATGTCAGGCTAACTAGCAATAGCAGAAACTGAGTGGTATCTATTAAAAGTTATGCATATAAAAATAGGGTTAACAAGACCAAGTTCTTATTTCATTGAGTGGACAGTAAGCAGTTCGTGTGCTAGACAACTTGTTTATGCGTGAGATATTGCTCATTTTTTTGTAGTAGTTTGATGTTAATCCCTATGCGTTAGTCCAGGAGCTACGACTCATTTCTCGTTCAGGAATGAATCTACACAGTTGTCTTTGGCCACAGACATAAAAAGCTGGCACATTTCTTGCCATGATTCTTTTTTTTTTTTTTGAAATGGGAACTGTATTGTCCAATTTTATATTCGAAGCCCTAATATTTAATATAATTAACAATACCAATGTGTATGACTACATAAAGCCTCCATGTGGGGAGAAATCTATAAATCCTCCTATTTCAAAACATTTCGTTTTCCTTCACCAGTTTTTCTACCAAACAAAGCATATCCAGCTTCAATGACTACTTCTCTGCATTGTGTCTTATCTGTTGGGGTCAGTAAGTACTGAAATAGTGGTGGATATACTCTCTAGGCATGATTTCCACTTTCATGTTCATGTAGCCCTACTGAGCTATATGAAATTCTTAATGCCTATTGTGTTCATTTTTTTCTCTCTGTTTATAAATTGTTCATTAAAGGAGTCTGGGACACTAATACAGATGTTGTGGAATACTTCAGTGTATGTACTAAATACAGGGTTTTTTTTTTCCCAAATAGTAAAAGCACAAAGAGGATCAAAATTCCTCTCTCTCTTTTTTTTTTTTTTTTTTTGGGGCAGCGGGGAATGATGAGGGGAAGAAAAGTGAAAATGGTTCTATAACCTACTTTCAGTTATGTTTTATCTTAAAATGAGTGGTCGTTTGATTCCATGTTATTCTAAATGTGCTCTGATATGTTTTTACATCCCATAGTGCACTCTTGTTGTTCAAAGTACAGAGAATACAAATGGCTTAGGGAAGATGACAGAAAGACCTTCTGGCCTTTTTTCTCTCTTTTTTTTTTTTGATGTTGTTATTTGTTTGATTGTTTTTCTTTTTAAAAAATAGATATATTTTTGTATTTAAGAAATAATATATTTTCTCTATCTTTTGGCCAATCATAGCTTTTAGCAAGTACAAGTTTCTGAAGTAATACTTCCTCTTCCTTGAAAGAATATTCTTCATTTTCTCATAGACAAAATAAACATTCTATTATAGAGTTATTTGACACCAAGACTGATAATGAAAGAAAGGAAGTGAAAAATTTCAGGGGTTGGGTAGAGAGACAGACCGGTGTTGATCATAGGGTTTAAAAATGCAGAAAAGCAAATTTATCCAGGTTTTGTATTGACCATCTATTTTTACTAAGAGAAATAAAGAAGAAGCTCAGTTGTGCAATCATTTGTGAGAAGAGACTTCTGAAATAAGAATTAACAACAGTTGAACTTTCCAGCCCTGTTGGTTTTTCACATCAAAGTCCCTCAGTACATGATATCTTACAAGTAAAGGCAAGTTAGATGTTTTATGCTAGAGAATCATGTTTGTTTGGTTGTTTTGTTTTGCTTTTGGAAATATGTTTTAGAGAGTCATGTTTGTTTGGTTGTTTTGTTTTGTTTTTGGAAATATGTTACTTTTTGGAATCTCATTAATGCAGCTGTATACTCACTGAATTAACTTTCACTGAGAGAGGTAGACTCAGTATTTCAAGTCAAAATTACTAAAAATAAAATATCTACAGTAGTGAATCTGTTTAAAAAACATGCATTCCATTTCTGAGTTCTCAGATTAGTGAAACAAAGACTTTCCTGCAAATTATTAAATAATAGTCCGAATGGTCCAAGTGGACATTTCAGCACAAGAAAAGTAATTATCCTTATTTGTTAATAAATTTTGTTAACTACAAAAGTCACTGTCCAAAATAGATTCATCTTCCTTTATGCTTATGCAGCTAGAGAATCATTGTCCTTAAAATAAGGAATCACTTTATTTTAATAGCTATCATGAATTTTAAGAAATTCTTAAGGCATATTTTATTTTTCATCTCTAGAGTACACTGCACTTCTCAATTATTTTTATTAAATCTCTTTCTTGGTACCAGTTTTTCATGTCCAAGCTTTAGGAAAAACCTACACTACTTTAAAAAAGAGAGGGAAAAAAAAAAAAGGGAAGAAGAAACATATAAAATACTCCTGAACATTTTGCTTGTGATTTTGAATAGCATTCAAATTAGAATGATTTTCCCAGATTTTTTTTAGGCTTGCCCAAACCAGCTGTATATTTATATGCTAATCTAAGTTCTATTTTTGTTCCCCTTGGGGTTTTAAGTGATTATAATTGTTGCTCTTCAAAAGCCAAACAGATGATGATTGCTGCTTCAGGAATATACCAGAAGAAACTGTCTTTCATTAAACCTGCTCATCCACTTGATAATTATCTCCATTTTAACTCACGAAGAAGCAGGAAAATGGCAGCTACAGTTCCTTGAAGTCAGTTCAGTTATTTAAACATCAGTTCAGTTATTTAAACATTACTTTCTGGAGATAACAGGAAGTTTCGAGGGGAGAAGATTATTTTTCCTCCCCAAGATGCTGTAATATCTGACACAACATGAACATCAGCAAAAA
This sequence comes from Crypturellus undulatus, assembly GCA_013389825.1. Classification (NCBI taxonomy): domain Eukaryota; kingdom Metazoa; phylum Chordata; class Aves; order Tinamiformes; family Tinamidae; genus Crypturellus; species Crypturellus undulatus. The sequence continues at coordinate 48,784 of VWPW01020067.1, forward strand.
GGGTATAGATGTTTCCCACCACATAGCTGGGCTGAAATATGTAACTAGTCCTTCCATTCACATCATCATTGCTAAAAATCCTCAGCATTTAAAACTCTGCAAGTATCTTCTAATGTTCTGTTTATCTTACAAATGGAAATAGTCCAGCTTCAACCTGTTCTTTAAGGTGAGGCTTCTGCAGTTCAGTGGAGGCAGTCAGACCATATATGTTGGCATTTTTCCACTGCTCTTTCTTTATCCTGGTTATCAGGGCAGCTCTTTTGCATAAATCCCGACTCTCTACTCAAGGGGACATGAAAAAAAAAAAAAAAACATCATCCACAGTTTCAAAGACAGAGTGAAGGGGCTGTCTGAAAAACTCATACTTACCACATAAAGCAGGAATCTTTCACAGCTTTAGTTCTCCATATGATATGGTTATGTCAAGGAGATGACCAGATAAAAAGAAAGAGTTTACAAAAGGATAAATGTGAATTTTCATTTCTTAAATTTAAGTGCATATATAAGAATAGAGGTTAAATTTGACCAGTCATCAGAAAACCATCACTTTCACACATGTCAAGAAATCCAAATGTATCTAGAATACAAGAATATGGGGCCTTGAAACAGCCTTTTAAGGGGGGTCCCTAGAGTGCTGGTTGACTAAACTCTCTGAACTGCTCATACAGAGGTAGCTTCTTGGCAAAAAGGATTCCAGTAACCATAACCATACATCAAAACGAAATCTATGGCTTCTCTCTGAAAGAAGTTTTGCCTTTCCATAAGCAAACCTCACCACTTCCCTTTGCACCCACAAAGCGCAATTGCACTATGCAAAATTTGCACTATAATGAAATGCTTAGTACTTTCCATGCAAACTGGAATGTAAAAACCCTTCTCAAACACTGATTGCTTTTCCCTTTTCCCCAGGAAATTTGGAAGTTTAGCCATAGTTATCATTAAACAGCCACAACTCACCAGTATTCCCCAGGAATCAGTTAGTCTGAAGATAGATGTAAAATAGGATATTCTCCAGTTCTGGCTACTCAAACACATTTCTAATTCAGCTTCACTCTGCAGAACATGTCTTAGAAAATTTAATTTTCATGGTTCCTTCAGTCTCAGATAACACCAAGAAGTAATGCTGACATACTGAATTGGGTTCTGTTTCAAAGTTTTATTTCCTTTCTCTCCTCTTCTCTTTCCTTCTTCTATGAATACGACTATGAATATATGTTCATATATGTTCATTGATCTCAGTAAGACTGCCATAAAAAAATGAGTATGTGCTGAATTTTTCACAGAAACATGCCTCTACTCCAAAGTCTTATCCAAACAGAAATGATAAAAGCCATTTTCCACAAAAACACTAGCAAAACTTGCAAGCAAACTGTCCACTCATTGCTAACCTGTGAACATTTTCTTGGAGTTATGCCTTTTCTTTCTGTTCAGAACATTTTGACAACTCATAACAATGCTTGGATGTGACTGAATCAGCACTTTATGATGTAGAGTTGGATGAGGATGCAGAGATGGGAGGGAAACCTGGTGAGTCAGCAATTAGATAGAAACCAGCACCAGTCTTGTCATTGATCTCATGTGTCCTCCTCAGTATCACCAAAAAGTAGCAAAATGATAGCATCGTGGACTGAGAGGCTGGCAGATCTCCCCAGAAAACTGAGCTTGATCAGTTATTTTCAGATTGTATGGAAATGGAAGGGCTGAACCCTTCTATCCCTCTCCATCTTTTATTAGCCCAAAAATGATTTTTAGTGAAAAAAAAAAATCTGATTGATAGATGGAAAAAAACAAAAATTTCAATCTTATCAGTCTTTGCATACACAGAGACTCTGTTCTCTCCCTGATTTCTCTGACATGCTCCATACATGCTAGGTCCGCTCTCTTATATAAATACATGTAGCCTAAAATACCTTCTGAACTCCTCTCTTCTTTGTGTGGGTAAACTGTCTAGTCATTTTGCTCTCTTTATAATTCCTTTTCCCATTCTCGAACACCTTGTTTTTCTTTTCGTGCAAAGAGCAAGTACAACACAGCCTTGTACTCCAAACTGATGTACTTTTAAAGGCTTATGGGCTTAGGATGCCCACTATATCAAACCTCTGGGGAATCCATGAAAGTACAGACCATAAATAGCTCAACAGAAAACACAATTATTACAAACAATAAATGTTGCAGAAAAAGTGGACTGCGCAAACATCCCTTTGCAGAATGCATTTGTGTTACATTAATTCAGTGCTCATTTGTATACTTTAGCTTTTCAGACCTAAACTAATCAACAACTACAAAATCTGCAAAGTGTTAGGCTGTTGGGACATTCTCCAGAAACAAGGGGATTGGTATGCATAAAAAAAGCGGGGGGCTGGATGAACTAGCATCTTATCATTACCTTTGGAGATAATATATAAGCATCACACATCTGAGTTATAAAAAGTGGGAAGACAGGCACAATTCAGTTATCATACTCTTGTTTTGAATGCTCTTTGACACCAATGGAGACATTCTACAAGGACTAAAGAGAAACTCTAGCCAGAAAGTATTACATTAATATCTGAAGAGTAACCTAATATTTATTTTTGTCTTACTATACCAACTAGGAGCACTGCTAAAGTGCTGCTTCAGCAGAATACCTACCATAGACCTTGTCACTCTCAAGATGTGTTTGGGAAAAGATGAGAAAAAGGACTGTGAATAAAAAGCCTGAATAATCCTTGCTACAGGATTTTTACTATTGTTTTCTTGCTTTCATCTTTTGTCATGAACATCGGAAATACAGATAGTAGAAAGGCAGTGTTATCAGCAACTAAAAGACATCCAGTAATGTGAGTTCTATCTTCTCTTTCCCTGCCAAAACCTTAAAAAAGACAAATTAGGTTCTATACAGTTAAAGATAACTTGAGGAAAAAAGGCAAATCTTACAGCTGGAACACAAATCTGAGTAATAAGGCACATATTATATATCATCTTGACACATGATATGACACTGCTTTCCTTTTTTTTTAATATAGGAATTCTTGGAGAAATTAGCTTTAAGTCTCATACAAAGTATTTTACATTTCATGTGAACTAAAGCACATAGCAAATGACGGATCATGGAAATGATTGGAAGGAGAAACACATTTTGCACCTCAAGGAAGTACTGTAAAAAAAATATATTTTTTGACCTTAGAACTTATTTCTGTACCAATTAAATTGAATTTAGGCTCTTAATCACATTATCTTTCAGGATTCTACCATTTGAAGGTGAAAATGGGTCGATGTTGTAGCCTCTCGTTGCACAGATTACAGGTGAATTCTTACCATCGATCATCATAGCTGATATGTGTTCATATCAGCTTTTTTCATATGTACATATGAAAATGTACAATTTTTGTTTTACATTGAAAGAAATTTGGCAGATATCTGCATTTCTGCTATTAACACAGTGCTTTAAGACCTATTTTTGCTTTAACAGGGTCATGCCTCAAAGTTTAAGCGTCAAATATTAATTACAAAAGGAAGCATGAATTTTTCAGAGTGAAGACTGTCAGTTTAATTCTGGAATCCCATGTCCAGTTTAAATCTGGAAAATAAATAAATAAATGATCAACAGCTCAACTCCAAAAGTAACTTTGAAGATAGAGATATAAGAAATCAAAAAACACTCATTCTTTTCATTCATCTGGGAATAATACTACATTACAACTATCTTTATTCAAAATAATACTACTTGCTTAGTTTCAGTATGTTTGCTAAAAAATAAAAGAAGGAAAAATGTGTAGACAACTTGTTTAGTACTTCACAGGTTTTCACTGCCTGTTATATCTATTTCCTTCTTGATTTCTTTCAGAAACAAGCGTAATTGCATAATTGCTTAGAAAAGAAAAAAGAAAAGCATTAGGTTAAATTTTACTCATATCAGTGACAGGGAATGATATCAGTAAGAAAGGTAAATCTCCTAATGATCTTTCAAAGATCAAGGATTCCATTCCATTCAAATTATCTGAGGAAAAATAAAATGTATGTCACCCCACTTCTTTTCAACTGCAATAACTTGCTTAAATAATGTGTTCCTGTGCTTAACTACTCCTAAAGAGTGTTCTCTACTGGTTAACATGGGTTTCTGTTTTGCAAAGTAAGCTATATTTTCTCTATTTCTTTATTTCTTTCCCTCTAGTGCCCGTGAAAACTACATGTCTGTAATCTGCCAGTAAGAGTGATTCTAGAAGCATTTTTGTATACCATTTCCAGTGTTCCCATTTCTAAACAAATTCTCCCCTAAAATATCTTCAAAGATCATACTAAGCATGATATTTTCCCCATCCTTTCTGGGCTCTCTCCAATCATTTTAAAACATGGATACATGGAAATTAAGTGTTATGTTTTGAACCCATCAATACAAAATAAGGATCATATGCATTAATATCTATTCCAGTCACAATATCTTTGACACATGAGTCATTCATTTCACAGAGTGAAATTTTCCTTTTTTTCAACATCACAGTCCAATAACTTTGCTAATTTGTGGTAAGCTCTTCAGCAGTGCCACTATTTTTCTTCTTTTTTTTTTATTTGCACATTTGGTTATGATCTTTCCTTCCTAAAAAATAAATTTATTTTTATCCATCTTTATCTTGCTTTATTCTAAAGCATCCTTTTACAATCAGAACTTATACACCAAGTGTTTGTGACTTGTTTGTTTATTTCTTCTGCTTATTGCTTTCCAGTTTTCGTAACCATGCTGGATCTCACAAACCGTGTTTAGAAATATTGACCTGACCTTAAAAGACATGGGATTTGGCTAATGCCTTGTTCCTGGCAGATCCCTATCAACTGTTTGTTACTGCTACATTTCTGCGCAATTTTTTCAAAATAATAAGCAGTTTGCTTCTAAATATTGAAATAAGAATGGCATCTACCGTTCCCTGAATCTCTTTAAAAAAAAAAACTTTTTTACCTTGCCCTTTTTTTAAAAAAAAAAAAAAAAAGTAAATGGTAGAGTACTAGTGAACCAATCTTGAGATGTATATATATTGCCTAAGGACCAGATAAATATTGCAGAATTTTCAACAGTGAGGAAATATCCATGATATCATCAGAATCATCGGCTGTAATTCGATCACATTTTTTATTCCAGTAAATCATATTACAACTCAGTATATTTCTATTAGTCTGGACAACCTTTAAATATTTTCAAATAGATAATCATTTATGGTCTATATTTTGCTGATGACTCATCTCAAGAAGAATCAGAGAGGTATAGAGCTCTACATGATAATTCTGATGCAAGAAACTGAATTTTAGAAGCATAAGAAACAAAACCTCCAGCTTTTAAAGAGAATAAAAATAGGAGTTGTAGTCCTCTTGAAAGACAATTAAGTCATCCACACTTGAATAATTTTGCCATTAAAAAACAGAAAAAATGGTCGTTTAGATAATTTTCCACCTAATCATTAAGAGTAAAATCACAATCCCCAAACTATTATGACGACCAAGAAGGTATTGTTGCAGTTTAGTTTTCTCTCTGGTTTGTGATTTTGATTAAACTATATATCTACTTCCAAATTTTTGAAATACTTCTTAAATAGCAAATGTCTGGAAAAGATACATGTCTGTAACTGGCAAGTGTTAAAATCATAGAGAGTTCCACCAAAGTCTTTAAACTAGTTTGATCTTCTCCATCCTTATTTTCCAGCTCTCTCCAAGCCATTTCAGTTTTCTTCCCGCTGCATGTTCAGATGACCTTCTAATTTTAGAAACAGTAGAGAAGTCTTCCAGCAAAGTGCAAACACCAAAGATTTCTTTCTCCCACCCCATTCTGCTTTTTCCTTTTGACTCTAAAAAAAATTATTTGCTGCAAGCATGAAAGAAATGAGTTATCTCCCAGGATTTCTTCCACTTCCTCTTTGGCAGGTCTCTATCTTGAGTAATTCTGAGCTACAGACTAAGACCGAATTCATCTGGTTGTATTATTAGGATTATCTGGAAGTGGTCAGGAATGGGTAAAGGCTGAGTGATGACACTCTGCTTCTGTTCTTTGGATACACACCCAACAATTCATCTTAAGAAATAAAACTGGCCCTGTCTTTAATTATTATCTAAAGAAGATTGAAAGTTAGCTTTAATGGACAGAAATTAGCTAGCATAATAGCTCATAAACTTATTCAGGTACTCTGGCTCTTATGGAATCATTACCATGAGTAAAGTGAATGTTGCCATCCCTTCTTTAGAAAATAACACTATGTGACCTCAGATTATACATTCTGTCTACATCATTTCTAATTGAACTTTCCATAAAGATTTCTTCAGGAAAAAAAAATCAAATCAAAGCTAAACACCCTCTAAAGTAGGTGCATCTGTTCAAACAGAGTGAAGCTACAGTATATATATACAATATTCGATACCATTAGTCAAATAAAATGCACAGTTTAAAACAGTCTAATAGACTCAGCATGTCCTATGGGTCTTTTTTATTTTTTCTCAACCAAATAATTCTAAAGCTCATTATATACCCCATTCACATCACCAATTAGTTTTTGTTTATCTGTACTCACAACACATGCTTTTATTGTCCGTTAAAGAATTGAGTTTATGTGTTTTGATGTAAGCTTCATGGCTATTTATTAAAAATCACAGTGCAGTTCCTTCTCCTGCAGAGGAAATAGGGAACTGACAATAAACTACTGCAGTTTCAAAGTGTTTTTCTGTTTTGATTTTATATCCTCCTCTTTTGTAAAAACTTGCTAGACATAAGAACAGCTAGTTCTGTGTCTCCAAGGTATGTCACAATAGATGAGAACAGATGAGGAACAGAAGAGAAAACCCCACCCCAGCTGAGGTTTGGGAGAATAGTTTGGGAGAACTATTAGTAGTTTTTAAAAAAAGCAGCACCCAGTAAGGGCAGCTATTTCTCTTTGTTGAAAGCATGCTAATGACAGTTTACTTCAGTGGACTATTGGCAACATGCTGGCTATGCCACCTGAATTTCAATTTCTTAATTTACAGTGCAGATAAAACGGAATGGAGCTGGATCTCTGCCTTTTTCTCCTCTGGACTGGTGTTATCAAGCGTGAAGTTTGGCGCATTACAAACCTATTCAAGTGATTATCTGTTGAGGACCTCTTGAGCCATCTCCATCTCTGCAGTGTGCTGATAAGACAGCTGTTTCTTTTGCTATGCTGTCTCTCTGGGCAGTAGTCATCTTTTAGTACAAACTATGGCTTTGTTACTGTGTGCTGGTGCTGTCACTTTCTCTATTGTGCAAGCCTTTGATTCGAACACAAAAGAGGTCAATGGAAGCGATTGACTGCTGGTTGACACAGACATATTATTTTATAATTAAACATGTATTACATGTATGGGAAATACACATCTTCAATGAAAGAAGTTGATGAAACTGTGGTGCAGTAGAAATCTGCCTCTTTCCAGGTCATCACAGAAGGAAACAACCAAAGATGGAATGATTTGAATGAACAGGCAGTTTCTTTCAGTTATTAATTTTATCTGGACAAAGGTTACACAGTTGCCTGCAGAAATCCAAGCGACAACTGTTACCTTTCTGGAACTGAGTTTTTTAAAATATCTCAATAAAACTAAAACTAGAACTAAAAAGCCCCTTCTCTACACCACTTACCAAAGGTTTTATTAATACTCAGACATTGCTGTGTAATAGGGCAGAGAATAACAGCATTGGTTGCAATGCTGGTACTATCATAGATAGTGTGACAATCACAAAACTACTTCTGTAGAGATCCGTTTTGTACCAAGAAGCTGCTGTCCAAAGACTTACTCTGAACCGTGCACGCCTGTGCACGTAGGAAAAAAAACTAAGCTTGCACTGACAAAAATAAACAATCCAGGCACTATGGGTGCAGCAACTCCTTTCAGTTCTCTGCCTCCCTTGCAAAAATGCACTTTTACACATGACCCCCATTAACCGGGAACCTTTTGCCTGAAGTGAAGGAGGCTAAACTCAGAGACATCACATACCATAGGGCCTCTGTCTATTTATCTGTTTTCCTGGTGCAGGAGGGAGAGAAGGAGAGAGGAAATCCCCCTTTGGAGCGCTGGGGGCTGTCGCCGGCCAGGGGGGAGTGCCGCTGTCCGTGGTGCTGGAGCCGGCGGCGGCGGCGCGGGGACAGCCGCCGTCCAAACTCTTTCCCTCTTCTCCCTTCCCCTTTTCCCTCCCTTCCTCTTTCTCCCTCCCTTCCCCACCTTTCCGAGTTGTCAAAATGCTCCTTTGCTGGTATTTTGCGTCACTTTGCAGGTTTGGCTACGGCGTCCTGTCCTCCCAACCCTAGAGCGAATGGGCTGTTCAGCACGGCTAAACAAGTAAAGTGTCCCTTCAGCACGAGAGGTCCTATAGTTTATTCATACGATTGGCTTGTTTTAGCAATGTTTTAAATTGTTCTAGAATTTTAGGGAGCTTTTTAATTTGTTTCCTACTATGGAACGTTATTGTTTGCTCAAACACTCTCCGCAAAAAAATGGAAAGGAGGATGCAAGTAATCAGAACCCAGTAATACCCAGTTATACTAGGCAGAACACCTGGAGAATAGAATGCTTAGCAATACTAAGGCAGAACACACACAACTTTCACAAATACATACGACTTGGTCTCTAGTCTAACCTTCACTTCAGAACTTGTCCCAGCACAAATAATTATATTTTCTTCAACAGACCTATAAAAAACTTTGCAATACCTGTACAGACAAAGAACATGACAAGGTTAATTTTAATCGTGATTTTATTAGCAGGCATTTAAAAGCAGTTTTGCTACGCTCAGAGTGTAAGAGGTGCCACAGTAAGGTAAGAGTCATCGACCGATATTAGCTGAGTGTAATTCTCAAATGCTGACATTACTGAAAGCATAAATTACACACATTTTTCTAACTAAACTAAACAGACATTACTTCATGAAGGACTGTTGTAGGAGCACCTTCAGTAGGGAATCATCGGTAAAAGTGAAAAAAAAAAGAAAAAAAGTAATAATAATGATAATATAATAAAATCAGTTCTTCATTCAGCTTTTGGGATTGCTACTTCATGACACCAAGGAGTCATTCATTCCCATAGGCTGTTACTGATCAGATAAAGACTGCATGTCCTAGAGAAGTGCCAGATACATTTGGAATGTAATTAATTATGTGAGACGTAAAATCAGGCCCTGTGTGCTACTTAGTTATTGCCACAGTGATAGGATATGGAGATCACAAGAACCAAAAGATAGATAAACAGGTATGTTTTCTCTTTCGTTGTATTATTCATTTATAAGCACTCAAGGATGCTCTCAAGGATCACAAACTTATTTTATGCCTAGTTTTGAAATCATATACCTATTCCCTTTTGCAACTTGTTACATGAAAAACAAAACAAAACAAAAATAATTATAGTAAATAAGCATCTGAAGGATATCTCAAGAGCATGTTTTGATATTGGCAATACATTATGTGTCTATTTTAATTTGTGTCAGGTGGAAGAAACCTGTCTCCAGGAAGCATTTCAGACTACACAAAGAAATTACGATCAAGTGCAATGAAGGACAAGGAGTGTAAGAAATAAACGACATGTCACTGTGTAGAGTTGTTTCCCGCTTGCAACATTGATTTTCTTTTTTTTTTTTTTTTGGCGGGAACACTTTTTTTTTTCCCTCCATTCGCCTCCTTTCTCTGCACTCCATAACGTTAGTTAGAAGAACTACTTTTCATTAATATGTCCACTTGTGAGAGGGTAGATTTCAAGAACAATCTTTGGGCAGGTCTATAACTTTGAAACGAGCACTGGCGCACGTTTTTCCAGGGCACCATGAGGTGCGCCAGCATAATGATTTCTAGCGGCTTCTGCTGCAAAGGGAGGACTACTCCGCCAGCCCTCTTCTGGACAGGGAGGTCCGTATTCCAACCAGCTGTTCTCCTGTGATAAAAATAATAATAATAATAGTACTACNTTAAAAAAAAAATAAAAAAAAAAAGTCCAGAAATAATAAATAGAAAAAATGTAAATAAAAAAAAAAAAAAAAGGAAAAAGGGGAAAGAAAGAAAGAAAGAAAGAAAGAAAGAAAGAAAGAAAGAAAGAAAGGGAAGAAAAGAAAGAAAAGGAAGAAAGGAAAGAAAAGGAAGAAAAGAAAGAAAAGAAAATCGGAACAATTGCGCAGGGTTGCTCCCGCAGGGCTGCTCCGACTTCCCCGTAGCGACGCGGGCACCGTCCGGCGCCGCGAGCCGATGTCTGGGGCCGCCGCCCGGTCCCGGCCACGCGGAGCGCTGCGTCCGCGCACCGCAACGCCCGCGCAACGCCCGCGCAACGCCTGCA